>PVKE010025891.1:0-22701 GCA_004027555.1 Craseonycteris thonglongyai | reverse complement strand
TGCAGCATTATTTACAATAGCCAAGATATAGAAGCAAACCATGTGCCCATCAATAGATGACTGGATAAAGATGTGGTACATATATACAATGAAATATTACTTGGCCATATAAAGGAATAAAATCTTACCATTTGTGACAACATGAATGGACCTAGAGATTATTAAGCTAAATCAAGTAAGTCAAAAAGAGAAAGACAAATACCATATGATCTCACTTATATGTGGAATCTAAAATAAATAAACAAACAAAACAGAAACAGACTTATAGATGTAGAGAATAAACTGATGGTTGCCAGAGAGGCGGGTGGGCGGGTGGGTGGGCAGGGGTTGGAAAGCTGGGTAAAAAAGTTGAAAGAATTAAGAAATACAAATTGGCAGTTACAAAATAGTCCTGGGGATATAAAGTACAGCATAGAGAATATAGTCAATAATGTTGCACCAACTACGTACAATGCTAAGTGCGTACTAGACTAATTGGAGGGATCATTGCATAAGTTATATAAATGTCTGACCACATGATGTACTCATGAAATTAATGTAAAATAATGTTGAACAGCAACTGTAATTTTAACAAAAAGAAGAGGGGAGGTGGGAGTGGGTACCAGATTTATGGACACACTCAATAGTTTGGTGGTTACTTGAGTGAAGGGGAGGAGGGGGGAGGGAGAGTGGGGTGGGGGCATTGGAAGGGGGCACCAGATACATTGGTGATGGAAGGAGAGCTGATTCTGGGTGGTGAGCACATAATGCAATACATAGGTGATATAATGTAGATTTGTACACCTGGAAACTATCTAATTGTTACCAATCAATGTCACCCCAACAAATCTAACAATAAAAAAAAAAGAAATATTTTTTAAAGAAGAAAGGAAAGACAGGTATTGATTTAATAAAAATATCAAAGAAAAATTAATGCAATGCAATATATTTTGGCACCAAAAAATTGAGCTATCAAGCTATGAAAAGATATGGAGCAATTTTAAATGCATAGTAATAAGTGAAAGATGCCAATCTGAAAAGGCTACATATGGTATGACTCCAGCTATATGACATTCTGGAAAATGCAAATCTGTGGAGACAGTAAAAAGATGAGTTCTTGCCAAAGGTTAGGAGAAAGGGAGAAATAAACAGGGTAGCCCAGAGGATTTTTAGAGCAGTGAAACTACTCTGTGGTAGATACTACTATATAATGGTGGATACATGTCACTATACTTTGTCAGAACCCATAGAACATACAACACAAAGAGCGGAAACTAATGTCAACTGTGACCTTCAGGTGATGATGATGTATCAGTGAAGGTGTGTCCATGGTAACACATGAACCACTCTGACGCAAGATGCAGATAGTGAGGGAGGCTGTTAGTGTATGTGAGCAGTGGGTATGTGAGGACTTTCTGTACTTTCTACTCAATTTTGCTATATACCTAAAATTATTCTAAAAATAAAGTCTATTAAAAAAATGGGGAAGTCAGGATGGCTTAGCAGGTTAGGTGCTCACTTCGCAGCCCCAGGGACTGAGGATCGAATCCTGGCCCCGGCTCAAGCAGACCCATATGCTGAACTGGAGTGTGTCTGCCATGCAGGAGGCCCCCAGTTCAGTTCTCGACCCCTTCCCTGTTCAGCCCCTGGCTCATGGGGACGTGCCTCCCATGCAGGAGGCCCCCAGCCCGGCTCCTGCCCTGTGCGGCCCCTCCCACCTGTGTGTAATGAAACCATGTTGAAAAATGATGAGGCACAACTATGGAGACTACTCTGAGCCCTCCCCCTTACCTCTGTCTCTCTCTGTCTCTGTCTCTCTCTGTTTTTGTCTCTCTGTCTCTGTCAAAAACAATAAAATCTTTAAAAAGAACTACTGCAGCAAGAAAAGTTACAGTTCAATAATTATTCATAGTCATGAAGAAAACATAAGGTTGAATTTTAGACAATCAGACAACTGATATGGCTTCATTTTCAATTATATTAGAAAAGTAAAGTAGGAGCATGTGGGAGTTTGGGAGGAAAAATAATTTAAAAAATAGTCAAATATTTGCTGCAAGTGAAATGAGTAAGTCACACTAATTTAATTTTAAAAACACAAACAAGGATAATGACCTTTAGAAAAATCTGAACAATATATGGTGCAATGAGTTCGATGTTCTGCAATTCCTAAGTTTTAGCGAAACAGCAAACAGATTTAATCAACATCAATTATTTCTGAAAATGCGTCTCACACCAAGAGGTGCCAAAATATAGGAATTAGAGTAATATCTATTAAAAAAGAAGAGAGCAGGGCTGCCAATTATAGCCAATTCTCTAGATTCAGTGCCTACTAAAATAATGGGATTAAACCAGAGGAAGAATATAGCACACCTTAGGCACCGAAAAAGCTGCAAAGAGGCAAGAGTAGCTGAAGACTAAGAAATGGAAGAACGATCCAAGAGGAATGGACTGTGAAAACTTGCATTGTGACAAAGAAGCTAAAATAAGCCCATGAACATCAAAGGAGAGACGTTTGACAACCTCTCCTTCCATGAAGATGACCTGCAGGGTTCTAGCTGAACATTTCAATGATAAAAACAAAAAAAATGTCATTTTGTTTTGTCTGAGTGTGGAAACTTGTTCATGACCTCCTTTTCTGTACCCCTGCTTGAAAATGAAAATAATTTGGATTTTCAGTAAATTCTTCAAGAGATGGAAGCCAAGGAATCTCCTTCTACATGGGGGAATTTTTAAAGAGGAATGCTAAGGATGTGAATTTCCTGAAGATTGTGTTATGTAACTAACAAACCACAAAGGAGAGGAGCAATTATCACTTTAATTAATTAGGGCCCTGTTGTAGCTCCCCAGTGACAGATAATCCTTGATTAAAAGTGTCAGTATGCAAAAATATTGACTGATACTGAAATGTAAGAGTATGAAATTTTAATTGATTGTAAAAAAACAATTAGCTGGTATTGTCATTTACCAATCAACAGCCATGGTTCTTAGGAGACTTGAAACATAGGAACAGAGTTGACAGTGGACAGTAAACAGAAAGAGAACTAATCCACTGATGGCCCTCGGAAGAATTAGCTCCTTTAGCATTGTGCTTTATATCTGCAATGCAGAGGTTAATGCTAAGTAATAACAACTCTCTTGCAGAGAAATGAAATTGATAGAACAATATAAAAGAGGTCAAAGAGTAATATTTTACTAAGACATAGTGTTTTTATAGTGAACAGAAATGTTTCCACACGTGTACGTGTTATAAATGTTCATAAAATCATATTTTATGCCTTAACTTCCGTCTTACTGAGCCTTACTGAAACTCTTCCCTCTCTGCTAAGGAGCTCCCCAGGGACTATGAGGGAGAAAGCATCTTCCAAAGTGAAGGCTCTAATTAGACTAAGGTAGCAGGTGAGGAGCCAGGAGAGAGGTTTCTCAATCTTACCCAAGTCCAATTCCTCTAATACAATCTTTGTGTTCACAATTCCATGCTCTGAACATTCACTCAGCATGTGACGGGCCTCTCTTTCTTTTTCATTCCTCTCTTTTTCCTTGGCTTTATCAGCATTAGATGTCAAATTATATAATGAAATATTCCTTTAAAGAAACTGTTCATGGAATAGCAAAACAAAACTAACAAAAACCAACATTTTTAAACCTACCTTTGACGTTAGACTTGAGACTGACGCCCAAAGGAACAAACTCACTCTTAGACCTTGAACAAGCTATTTGGTGGGAACAAACACCATTAACAAACATTGGCCACATAGGGATGCGTGAGGTTTAGAAATAATATATGTAAAATCAATACCATAGGTCCTGAAATTTGGTAGGCTCAAGAAAGAGCAGCTGCCATTTCATTGTGTTTGTTGTCACCATTGTCACAGAAGAATATGCCATCAAAATTCTGAAATTTTCCCTGACATGGAAATTTCCAGTCATGGCCAATATCTACTCATGGCCAATATTTAGTCTTGAACAATATCCAGTCATGCTCACTTTAAAATAAAAGCAGAAGTGTGATTCCTTGTTTGTTTTGAGTGATACCCATTGGACAGAGGTAGTGGAAACTGAACCTACATCTCCCACAGCTCTCCCAGCTTCAGTACTCCCAGCACACAAATCAAAGGGACAGAAAAAGCCCAGGATATATAGGCTGACACATAAAGATATGGATGCCCACTCCACTGATGAAATATGATAGAAATGTAATTTTGAGGATGAAGCAAGAAAACAGAGGCAGGTCTGGGAAAGACTTTGGCCCTGGAGCTGCTCTTTATCTCCTCCTTAAAATGAAACCAAACGCCTTGAAGTTCTCAAAGAACAATTAAGTAGAGTTTTCCGATCATTTTCTATTTTCCTGCTGGCTATCTGGTAGAAGCAAGCCTCTTCCCTCTGTAGCAGTGCTGAGGAAGGCACAGAGTATTAGAAAATCGTCCTTGTGTTCAACAATATGAAATTGTGAAATTTATATTCTTCCTACCTATCAAATTATTTCATGCTTAGTTTTTATGAAGAGTGGGGGAAATTAGCCTTCAGATGATTCTTAAACTATTCATCTCACTGCATTTAAAGAGCTCCTTAGTTGTTAATCAAATAATCAAGAAATATTAGACTTGTCTTCCTACATTATTTCCATCTTGTTTTATGGGTTGGCATAGCTTGGGAGGTAAGGAAAAGCTTCTTTGGTTTATTAAAGTTGAAGAATTATCATCATGACCAAGAGTGAGCAAAAAACATCAGGGAAAATCATTATTGCTTTCCCATGCCTAGAGGAGGAATTATATCAACCTGTTACTGGAGGTCATCACAGTACACCAACATTGTGCAATCGTACAGCAAAATGTAACCTCATGAACACTTAAGACCATGTCCTCCTTTTCAGGAACTCCCCGGCCAGGGCTGGGATAGAGAATGAGGAAGACTGCAATGTGCTTAGCCTAGCTAGATGGGTAATGACAAACTAGACAGGACACCACATAGGAGAGAGCACGGGAGAGCACAGGAGTCCTGAAGATACCTTCCCAGGGCGATGTCAGGGCAATGGCTAGTATAAGTGTAATGTGTAGCATCTCTTGTTAGTATGACACTAATAGTAAACTAGTTGAAGAGGAGGAAGAAGAGGAAGAGAATAAAGAGAAACAAGAACTATATTGATCAATATTTATTTAACATTTACTCTGTACCAGTCACTACCCCAAGCCATTTATATGTATTATCTCTTTGTGCAGTAGGGGAATAAAGTGGCTGATAGACAGGGCGTCGCAAAAAAACAAAAAAACTCTGATCAATTATGGAAGATCCATGTGGGTTTGGTTTTAGAGGTTATCTTAGTTGAGAAACAGTGAAGAACTTTTAACAAGAGAACAACATGTTCAGATCTGCATGTTAGAAAGGTCAGTCTGGCAGTGTGAGGAACAGTTGTACTAGGGAAGACTGGAGATGAGAAACCAGTTAAGGTATCTACTGATAGTTCATGTGGGAGATGCTAAGAGTCTGACAAAGGTATGTGAGGGGATGAATTCTAGACAGGACTCAGAGACAGGTTTGACTTGGTGACACCATTAGAGGGTGACAGCAGAATTTGGAGTGAAGAAGAAAGAAGATGTTTATAGCATATCAACCTCACTTCTAATTTGTCATGTAATTTTTGATTAACAATAATGTGCAGATTAATGTTACTATTCACATAATAACATAGAGTAAAATCTCCAAGTTTCTCATAAGAAAACAACAAATGAAATAATATAATAATATACTATACTATAATATATATGTATATAACATATATAATTATATAATATACAAAATATATAACCTATAAGAAATAGAAAAAAACATTCCCATTCTAAAAAGACTTCCATTTTGAAGTCCTAAAGATTTAAACATATTGAAGATTCCATTAGGCCCTACTTCCAGAGATATTTCAATGGACTCTCTTTATCTTCCATAGAAGTATTTTCACAACAATGTTAAACACATAAGGGTATAAAAACCCCCCTTTCCAATAACTTTCTAGAATTCTACATCGCAAACAGCAGCACTTAAAATGCCCAGGCAATGAATAGCTTCTACTAGTCTTTTTGCTTAAAAGTATGCTAGTTAAAAGTCTTCTTGCTTTTGTCCATTTCAAATTACAACTGAAATTGAAATTCCAAGTTTTAAAAACGATGTTCTTGCTCTATCTAAACTTAGGTGCTTCCTGTTATTGAACACCAGAGGGCGTCATTCAGTGAAAGTCTAGATTTGGGAAAGAGGGAGAAAGAGAAGGAATTCCATTGCTAATGAAAGAAACTGATTTTTTAGAGTGTACCCTTATCTACCACGAAACACTACCATGGTAACAGCACCAGTAAAGATGGTTGTATATCTAGGTCACAGTATAAAAGAAGGAGCTTGAACGTGGTAGAGGGGGGTGGGGGTGGGGAGACAGGAAATCAAATAAAGTAAGACAAGAATATACAAAGTGTGGGAAGAGGCAAACCAGCCAGAACCGACCTCACCCGTTGTCGCTGATAGCACTTTCACCAAGTCACATTATGCCTTTCAAAACCAAAGTGGATAACTAATTCTAATTAAAATTAAAAGTTGCCACTGAAACCCAGACCCTTAAGCACCAGCAGTCTTAATAAAGCAGAAGACACATTCCGTATGCAAGAAGGAAGAGACCACCAGACTGGGAGCTGGGATGTGTACAGAGCAAACACATCCCATCAAGAGGCATCAAGCTCCAAAAGCCCCTCCATCTACTTCAACTCATAAGACAAGTTCCATGGGAAGATACTGAAACTGTCTTTCATCCTTTTGCACCCGACCAAGAAAATCTCAGTAGGGCCATCAGTGGAAATAGCATCTGCCAAAACACCAGGTACGGTCATCTCTGATTAATCAGAATGTGTACGTTGTACCAGTTAAGAATCTAGTTAGGGTCTAGTGGATCCAAGAAGAATATGCAGAGTTGAATTAGAAAGATGAGAATGTTGTTGAACACCACAGTTCGCTTCAATCACAGGGCAGACGAGTGCTACTATTCCCAGAGAGCCAGTCAGCACAGCCAAAGGCAGACTGGCGGCCAACAGGCTTGTGTTTGAAACCAGGGGCTGGAGCACAATAGCTGGGTGACCTTGGCCTGTTCCTGACCCACTCAACTCTGGATGACTCATTTGTAAAACGGGGGAAACCACATCTACTTCATAGGAGTGTTGCAATGAGAAAATGAGCAAACGGAGTCATCTAGTCACACATTGAACAGATACTTAATCACTTCTGAGATGTGCCAGACACTATCTTAAACAGTGGGGGTAAAGCTCTGATAGAACCGATGATAAAATGCATATAAGACGCTTCAGACTCAGAACACGCTCTTTGAAAATGCAATACTAAGGATAGATGACCTGTTTCTTTTGCCCCACACAAAATACACACTATGATAATTACCACCACCACTGTGTGACCCAGCTGAGCTTTGAGGTACACATTCAGTACCCTTGTTCTCATACCTGTTAACCAAAGCAGTCTTAATGCATACTCAGAAGTAGACAGAGTGGGGACAGGTGATAGGGACTGACAGCCAGGTGTTAGCAGTCACAGGAGGACACTGACAGTGTTTGATATATAGGAGTTCGGTGAGGAAAATCACTCAGACAGTCCACATCACAAAATCCCAACCATAAGTGTAAACGAAGAAAACCAGTCCTTCAGGGGAACTGGGTAACAAAATATTTCTCTCAGGCTTGTGATTCTACTGAGTAAAGGGAAGAAAGATTAAGAGTGGGGTAACAATGTTGTACGGTATCAGAGGCTTACTAGATTTATCACAGTGGTCACTTCCTTAGGTATATACAATACATCCTGAGTAACTATGGTATACACCTGACACTAATATAATATTGTATGTTAGCTAGTGCATTTTAATTAAAAAAAAATGTTTTAAAGAAAAAAAGAGTGGGGTTTGAGTGGTCAAGTTTAGACAATTGTGACAGTCATTTTCTCCCAGGCATACTCTAAACAAGCCCTGACCCAGTCTTTGTGGCAAACAACATACCCACAGATTCCAACCCTCAAAGTTTTCTTTTCTTCTCCCATTCCCTCTTTATTTCCCTTTATTCTACTATCCCCTCTCTTTCATCTTTTGCACCTGCTTAAACTTTGTACATTGCTGTGGGTCAGAGAGACATGGGCTTCCTCATGAGCCTACCTGTCTGCCTCCCCTGAGATGGGTGACATGCCCTGACAGCCAGCAGGCTGGGGACCGCTGTTGGCTTCCCACATCTGAAGCTGCCCCTCCCTTCTGTACCCTTGAACCCGGGGGCTGGCTGCCCTGAAATGGGAATTGGAAAATTCCCACTGAATGTACATCTAGTTGCCTAACCTTGGGGGTTATCTTGCCAAGGGAGGGAGTGGGGTAACACTGGAGCAGTTTTTTAACATGAAGACAGCAATCTCTGTGCACCCCCCCCCCATCCCAAAGTTGAGAGACTGTGGGAATCATTCCACAGGGACTTTGACCTGCGTTTGAGGGCTAGTCTCTTCCACCTCTGCCCTGAAGGCAAACAGTTGCAAACTGCAAACATGTTCTTTGTGTTCTCTTGAACTTGAACTATGATAGGGATATCCAAATCCACCTGTTTCCTCACTCTGATCCGGCTCCAAACACCCTCAGGCACATCTACATAAACAAACTGGCTACATTTTTGTAGAAAAACCAAGCACCTGTCAGGAAGTGCCCAAGATTTCACCACCCCCACCTTATTCAGAGTTTTAAAAGATTAAGTGAACTTGGCTGGAATTTCCATATATTTTTTAAGGGAAAAGTTTTACTTTTCAGTTTTAATTGGCATAATTATTTAGCGCAGTAAAGCATATAGAGTCAAGAGAATTTGCTTATCTTTTGTCCCATCACAACCAGAACACGTCACTAATAATAGTTAATAACAATAAAAAAATCACCTGGCATTCACTTACTGCTTCTTGAGTCCTCAGCTGTCAAATCCTACAAAGCTGCAATATCATTGGCACAAAAATGCTCCCATCTATTTGACAAGTCTCAAAAGACCACTTCCTGACTTGCAACCTAATACAGTTCCCAGTGTGAAAGTCTCTCTCTGGCCAGAACAACTGGTTTACTTCTTTACTTCTACAATTACCTGTGCCCTTGTTATATCATCCCAAAGATTCCCCCCACCACCACCCCCAACACACACACACACCACCACCACCACACACACTTGTTTGTAGTTTCTAAAGTGAATCACCATTATGTGCTTATCAATGAAAATGTACTATGTTTATCTCCTTGCCATAGGCTTTTCGATACAACGTGTACATACATACAGATTGCCAACAAAATACAACGCCTGGCCCTGGCCTGGTTGAGTATCAGGAGTTTAAGATGCTGCCTCGCTCGCAAAGTCAGCAAAACAGAACGGCCGGGAGTGAAGTGAGGTGCTGCAAACCCCAGGATGCGGCCATCCGGACCTGGCTGGGGGGCCCTCAACGCCGCGGGTGGGCTTTGGCCTGAGGTGCAGGGGGTTTGGCAACCAGAAGCCGCGACTTCTGGCCTCCTAACGCCCCTCACAGAAGAGCCAGCGCCGCCTGAGAACGAGTCCTCACATAGGTTCCCCCCACTTCACCTCCACCCAGATTCTAGTTCTGCAGGCCGTTCCTGTCGCCCTTTCTCTCCGGAGGCAGGGCCGGCCCCGCCGTTCTCCTCCGGCCCGGTCCGCTGCGGGCCCTGGGCCGGGGCCGGGGCCGTCGGGGGGCGCTGCGCGCGGCCGCGGGGCGCTAGAGCGCGGGGACCGTGTGGGCGCCGGGCGGGCTGTGTGCACTGTGCTGGGGGACGGGCGCGCCGCACGGCTGGCGCCAGCGTCCCCACTGCCACCCAGCGCTTAGCAAAAGCGCACGAGGAGCACAGCAAACGGCCACCAGAGGCGAGGAGGTGGACGGGAAACAAAGTCAACGTGGGGGCGTCTGGAGCCTGAGGACAGCGAGGCGCGGAAGCAGCGCCCTTGGCGTCCGTCACAGACGCGTGGGGCCGTGCGCGGACTGGAGGACGCGCGCGGGCGGCTCGGGTGAGCGGTTGGCTGCAGCTCTGCCTGCCTCGGGCGTCGGCGTCTAGTTGTCGGCTGTCGTCCCGTCGGTCCGCGCCGACGTGTATTTACGTACCGGCAGCGGCCTGGAGCTCCGTCCTGGGACCCGGGAGCCCGGCGGACCCTCCTCGAACGATGTGGCTCCGGCAGCCTCGCAGGCGGGTGGAGAAAGAGGGGCGCTGTGTCGGGGGAACGAGGCAGGCCTTGTGTGCCGCTGTCTGTGCCAATACTTGGAGGGAATCTTCAACTCTGGAGAGCCGCCCTAGGCGACCTGCTCCCCCGCGGGGGGCGCCCAGGCGCTGGGCACGGAGCGCACACGTGCAATTCCTGCGCGATCCGCCCACCCTGCGCGGCCTCTGACCTCACCCCCAGGGCTCTGCCAGCCACAAGTTCTCCGCGACCGCGCGGGCCCGCAGGTGTGGGCCGCCAGGGCCCTGTGGGGTGTAGCGGCTGCGGTCTACCTCCCCGAGACCCGCCGCGGTGGCCCAGGGCACACGTGAGGTGGGTGTCGGCAAAGGCCAACACGGTCTTGGACCTCGCGGCTCCGGGATGAGACCCGGTCCCCACGCCAAGGTGGACAGCCCACCTCCCGTGCGGAGCCGAAGGGGGATGGGCTTCCAGAAGGCTCCGCCGTCCTTTGGCTCAGGGTCCTTAACTCGTTCTTATCTCCCCTGCCCCTGGGACGCGGTCCACGGATCGCAGCGCGAAAGGGTGGAAACGGGGTGCCTTGCGGAGGCTGGGCGAGCGAGCCTCCACCCCGAACTCTTGGAAGACGTGGCCAGACTCCTGGCAGTAAGGAGCCCGAGGGGCCACCGAGGGGAAAGCTCTTCCTTTCTTTTCCGCCAGGGCGTTTTGGGGAGGCGGAGGGGGTCGGGTGACAGTGGAGGGGCGACGGCCTGGAAGAGGGAGCGACGCTCCCCAGTAGGCGCGACTCCCAGGCTGCCTTCCACCTTCCGCGGGACTCAGTGACCCGCGGAATCGCGCCCTCGCCCCGCGCGGTGCCTCATTCGCCGCTTCTTGCCCGACCTGCCATCGCTGCCCTCTGCCCTTCAAGCCCCAGGAGCCAAAGTTTCCATTTGAGAACCTATCCGCACTTGTGGAGGACCATCCTCCCATTTCCCAACCTCCAACTCCCCCGCGCGCAGGTCTGAAGATAGAAAGGGACTCCGCCGTGCCAGGGCCCCTGGCACGGGCAAGCCAAGAGCTGGGCAGCGCGGTGCCCTTACCTGCCGCCGGTTTGGCTCCAGCTGCGTCCCCGGGCTGCGATTTCCTTGGTGCAGGCTGGCAGGAGCGAGGAGCCCTTCGCGGGTTCGGGGCTGACCAGCCCCGGCGCGAGCTGCGTGCGCACCCTCAGAGTCCTAAGCCAGCCGCTGGCTCGCTTTCTCCCTTGATCTTGAAAGAGAGCGAAGGAAAATATTAGTTGGTGCCGAGACACCCGGAGGGGTGGAGCGGGGGAGGCGGGGAGGGAGCCGACCCAAGGGCTGTGGCGCGCCAGCCGCGCCGCGCACCTCGCACGGGTCCCAGCCACTTGGCGAGTCAGGAACCCCCTTGGAAGGTTTAGACTGAAGTGAAACTGACGCCGTCCCCGCCCTCCACACCGAACCGCCCAAGGAGATGCAAAGGGGGCTTTCAAACCTGACTGTCACGAAGAGCAGTCTGGAGAGCCGAACAGAACAGAAATCGGGGTAGACCGGCGAGCTGGGCGGGAGTCATTTCTTCGCCGAAGTGCTAGGGAAAGTAGCAATTAGTGCAGGGGCAACACCTACTTCGGTGCCCGTGGTTATTTCCTAGTGGGATCTGCGGTTTCAGGGCTCTGGCCAACCCGCAGGCTGGCGCGTGTGTGCGCGTACGTGTGAGCGCGCGTGTGTGTGCGCGCGTGCGCCCGCGCCAGCGGGTCTCTGCACCCGGAGCCTCCGGCGGAGCAGGAGAGCGGGTCTGGGTTCGTGCGTGTGTGTTTGATTAACTGCAATGGGCGGACAGTGTCTGGAGAGAACACTTACAATCTTGCAGTATGACGGGATTAGTTGCCGTCGCCGGCGCTCCTCCAATGAAATCTTCTCTGCTCTTTGATTTGGCGGTTCTTCAGAGCAAGGATGACAGCCTTTTCTCCAGGCGCCTTTCTGCTCCTCTCCACGTCCACCCGAAGAGCCCGCTCTCCATCTGCAGTTTCTACACCAGCACCTTCACGGTTACCGCCACCACCACCCAGTCCCGCTCCTGCAAGTATCTGATTGCTGAGCAAGTGACATGACGTTGTGGGAAGAACGCAGTGTTGGTTTTCGATTGCCCGAGATGCTTAAACCCAGTTTTTTTCCAGATGGGAAAATGTTCGAATAAATCCGCTGTGCTTCGTAAACGTACAAACATGTTAACCTATTCACGGATTGTTTATTACCTTGGCACATGGACGAAAGTGTTAGAGGGAGAGGGTTTTTTTTGTTGTTGTTGTTTTGTTTTTTTATTTCCTTATTTCAAATGCCCGTCAATGCCCATGTTTTCTTCAACGAATAGGCACTAGAGTGCAAAGTATTTGTGGTGCTTCATAGAATTTGGAATCTCCCAGAAAAAAACATTATGATGCAAACTTTCTTTCTTTTTTTTTTTCTTTGTATTCAGATCAGCCTTAGATTTTTATTTCTTCATTTTAACGAGAAATTCTTTCAAAGCATACTCGTTTATTTTTAGGTACTAATTCATTTAATGAAGATAAAATGATGGTTCTAAAGTATAGCTGAGGAAAAGACTTGCTTCTGTGAAAATATACATGTATATGAAGATAACATCAACATTGATATACTTACTATACGGGCTGCATTTTTCTCTCACCTACCTTTGGCAATCAAATGAAGAAAGTTCAAACCTTAAGTGGAATAACACAAAATTAGATGCATCCCTTTTTGGATCACAATGACAGACAATATGCATTGGTTTAATATAGACAACTCAATTCAGCTCAATTCTCAATACCCAGGCCTTTGCTCAGTGTCAAAGAACACAGACAATAGCAAAGGTCACTGTCTTATTCTTTGTAAGCTTCCCATCTTCCTAGCAAGGAAAGACACTCAGATGAAACACCTATATCGCAGTTGACAGCCAAGATGATTAGTTACATAACAAAATAAATTCATTGATACGTGGAAATCCTGTAGCTCAATGTCTCTACCCCTTTCTGTTAACTCTTTTCTAACACCTAGCAGGATTTGACACAAACTTGATTTTGCTTGATTGAAGTCGTCCTGGAATTATCCACGATAGTACTGCGGCTCTGCCTCTAGCCTCCACACCCTCACATGTTGCCATCACTGGGCGATGATCAGATGCCCATTAGAAACTCAAGGCAGCTCTGACCAGTCTTGAGCTCAGCCTCCCCCAGCAGGCCCATTACATGAAATATTTGAATTTTGTCATTTCTTCTCCAGTAGGCGCTCTTCTGAGAATTCACAGTGTCCTCCTTACCACATTATTTCTGTCTATTCAGCCTCCATAAATCCATGTTGTTACTTGAATCTTTTTGAACACACACACACGCACGCACACACACATACACCAAAGCAGAAAAGGAAAGGGGAACAGATTCCTGACCAGCAACAGGGAAGGGGAAAGCCCAGTGATATGTCACTGTTTTGTTCTTTCATATCATTAATGCCTTCTTACCAACAGGGCTCCACATTCTTAAAAGAGCAAAAGCTCAATGGAAGCTAACAAATACTTTCTTAAATGTGAATAAAACTGAGTCCACGAGTAACTGAACTTCTATGTCCCATGGAAGTTACTACACATAGGGCCTTTTGGAGAGGAGCTGCCAATAAAAGCAACACATTTTAGCAAATAATCAACAATGATGTTCATTTTTTTCTTCTAGGTCATCACTGAAAACTCTTTTTTATATGCAGAGGGTGCCAAAAAAACTGTATACACATTTTAAGAAAGGAAAAACTGTATTAAAATTGTAATACTCAACATATATCAATATCAAAAGATAAATTCAAGTCACGTTTGACTTTTGCAATTACAAGAGGTGTTCAAAGTGGTGATTGTCAGCATCCAGACATTTCTGATGATGGCAAACTACTGCTTGAGCAACGTTGACCAAAGTGTCCACTTGTATCGCTGTTCATGCCATTTCAATTTACCATGTATCTCAAACTGATTACAAATGCATGCAATTGTTAGGCTTGTTAGAAGTTCTGTTGCATGCTCACACCTCTATTGTCGTTGTGTTTCCACATGTTCTCAAATTTCAAATGCCAGTTCAAAATGGTTTTGTGCTCCTTGAACAACAACCATGCTTCTGCCATTTTCTTTGACTGTTCTGCCTGTTACATGGTGACGCTCAGCATTCATTTGATGAGTGCCATCTTTTGAGCAAACTTCATACCACACATTGCTGCCCTAATTAAATTCAATTTCAAAAAGTATTGCATAGATAACATTGTTTAAAATGTGGCAATGCTGGTGTTTATGTACTTGTAGCTGTGCCTCCCAATGTGTGATTTTGGAAAAATAGTTTAACTGCTGTAACTTCATTCTTAGTATGTAAAACAGATGTAGTAATATCTCAAGGAGTTGTTATAAGGAATAATAGGGTTAATTCATGTAAAGTTTTTAGAAAAGTGCGTGGCTTATAGCAAATTATCCACCATTATGAGACTGTCAGGCGGGAATTTAAGGCCCATCTTCCTGAGTCATGCATCGGACATACTAAATCAAAACATTTAGAAATGAGCCTTGAAAATGAGAACCATCAATGTAATGTTTAATGTTACTCATCATAACACTAACCCCCCACACCTGATTTTCCCCCTTCTTGTTTTTTCTATACAAGAAAATACTGTGTGTATTCTGAGCATTTTATTTTTATCTCTTAAGCCAGTTCGTTTTCTGAGATAAAAGAGTACTCCGCCACCCCAGGAATATCGCTTTTACATTTATTAGTAACCCACGGTGTGGAACATTTTCAAAAGGGCTTTTTAAAGACCATAGAATGCATCTATGGCTTTCCTTTATCTATGTGCCTATTTTCCACCTCAAAGAACATTAATAAATGAGTAATTTCCCCTTGTGAAGACAAACTTCATTACTTACAACTTCATAAAGCTAGTTTTAGGCATGCGCTGGAAAAGTTACTTTTGAATAAGACTGGAAATAAAGTCACCACTTAGGCGAGAAGGGGGATGGCCGACAGGTCTCAGTCCTGGGAGGGTGGTGCATATTTTATTGGGCCACATGGATTTCAGTGAAGGCATAATTACACTTCAGCAATTAGATGCACACGCCAGCACTCCATCATCAGAAGTAGATTAAGAGGGTGACAAGTTCAACTCGAGTGATTTCCCACCAGGGATGGCAGCCATAACATTTCCTTAATTTTCTGCTTTCAAAGAACCAAGAAAATGAAGGTGAGAACATTGTCTTTATGGGAAAATGAGCCAAGAGCAGGAGATCTTGCCTCATTCTTCATGCCCCACTCACAGACATCGCACAGCTGTTGAACTCGGGAAGCACAGCATTGATAGGCAGGAGGTCTGAGAAAGACAGGCTGATGTATTTTTTGTGTACCAAGGGGTTCTGAACAGGCTTCCTGAGGATGTACCACGTTGACGCGTGAATTATTTTGAACTGAATTCAATGGAGATCCTGCAGGTTCGGAAGATGCTTTTACCTCTCTCTTAAAGAATTTAAATTATGGGCCTTGCCCATAATAAGAGTTATTATCAGAAATAAATTTTTATGACCTATCAGTATGGCAGGGCAACTATCTAATTACTGAACATCTGCTTTTCTTATCCTGTGAATTACTCTCCTCCGTTGAAGCTCCAGGCTCCTATCCCATTCCTTAGCTCAAGATGGCATATGTACCTTATTTTTATCTTTCTGTCTTTGAACCTCTCGTGTGTGGGGCTCTCATGCATATGATTTGATTATTAGACCAGCCAGAGAGCCTTTGTGGGCTAGAGGAAAAATTATCCCCCCTGATATATGCCAAAGGAACCCTTTTCTTCTTCTTCTTCTTCTTGATCTCAGTTTGAAATATAACAGTCCTGGGTTAAAAGTAAATATCCTCTAAATGAAATCGCTGCCTAAAATGGATTCTGTAGTCTCCCTAGCTGTTTTGAAATCTTAATAAAGCCCCATAATAGACACACTATTCTTTTTAGAGTTATTTATTTTCCGGACACACTTTCCCAGAAAGTCATTTAATTCTCTAGTTAAAAAAGATAATCTCTTTTTCTCCTAGAACATCCTAAGCTTTCCTCTTTCAGATCCTGCAGTAGGAGTTTCCACGTACAAATGGAAATGATTTTGAGTGATGTTTGGTGACAGCCTAACAAACAATACTTTACTATTTCCCTGTCCCCACCTTTTTTTTTTTTTTCCTGAAATTAGGCCTCACAGCTGTTTTCAAACCCTCCCTCTCCTAGCAGTGCTGGTGTTATCCAAAGCCTGAAAACATTTGCTGCTGCTGAGTCTAAAATGTTTAAAATGCAGAGCTCTTTTTCAAGCAGAGAATACGAAGGAGAAGGGAAAAAATGAAACAGCGTCCTGCAAAATGTTAAGCAGCCACAATGGTGATAAATCAGTGTTAAGAATGCAGAAGGAAAAAGCCATTTGGGACAAGTGTTTACTTAGAGAAACGCTTCGCGCATGCGTATTCCTCCTCCTGGGAGGGAATGCCAGAGTTCCTCTTTGGGGGTGAACCTCTAAGGCAGGGAGAACTGAAACTGTTCAACCACATCCACCTCGGGGCAGATCTCGAGTTCCTCTTCTCAATTTACATTAGATGCTGGAATCGCAGATGGAGATAAGTTGTAGCAACTTCAAAGTGAATCTTAGACTCATCTGTGTGCATGGGAACCCAAATTATTTGAATCAATGGCTCTTTGTGTAGATTCTAGGAATACTCAAAATTATTTTTTCTCTAGGGTAGCCCTGGGAAGACTTTTCCAGGGCAAGAGCTACTTTTCCAAGTGTCATAGCCCATTAGCTATTTATTTTATTATTCAGGCAGCCCCCCCAAAATTGCTTTTCGGTCCACCAGTGGACCTCGATCGACATCTTGGCTCGCACTGCTATAGGGAAACCTATTTTTTGAGAATGTAGAGTGAACTAATCACTTTACTCTTGCGGATTTAGATAATTTCTCAGATCATACACTTACCTGGTTCTTAAGCTAACGAGAATGGCCCTCCAAGGGACAGGTGGGAATTCAGACACATTGCTAAAAACAAAAACAAGCATAATCCTAGGAGACACCACAACATAGGGGGCCTCCTCGTTAGCTGTGATCTGGGGGAAGCCAACACGGCTCAGCCAGTTGAGCGTTCAACTGTGCTTACCTATATGCTAAAATGGGGTGCAGTCTCCAGTTCAGAGCTTGCTGGGGTGAGCTTCCCATGTGGGAGACTCCCAGCTGGGCTCTCGCCCAGACTGTACTTTCCATGTAGGAGGCCCCCAGCTCGCAGGGGCATGCCTCCCATGTGGGAAGGCCCCCAACCTCATGGAGCAAAACTATATTGAAAACGAATGTACAACTATGGAGACTACTCTGAGCTCTTCCCCTTCTCTCTGCCCTTCTCTTTCTGTCCAAAAAAAGATGTGCTCTGTCCTCTATTTCTTGAGAGTAAGATCACTGTGATGCAGAAAGCTGTGTTTTGCCAACTCAACTGAGAGTGTCTGTAATATCACTCCAGGTAGACCTTTTCACTTTAAAAGCAGACTCTTTCTCCTACAACTGCACCCAAACAAGCATTCCCTAATGCATTCTTTGATTTACTGTGTCTAATAAAGCAGATCCTGGACATGTTGTCCTTTCTTCCTCATTTCCTCAGCAAGGTGACAGGGTTTTAGCTTAAGGGCCTCATTTACAAAATCTCATGGGTAGTATTCTAGAAATTCCTGCAGACAGAAATGAAAGCAGACCCCAGACAAAGTCAAGGTATTTGCTACATTCCAACAAGACTTTATTATTTATTCATTTATATTATTAGTTTCAGGTGTACAGATCAACATTGTGATTAGACATTTGCATATCTCATAAAGTGATAACCCTAACAAGTCTACTACCCATCTAAAACCATACATAGCTATTACAATACCATTGATGACAAACATTTTCCTAGAGAGCGAGTTAACTTAAAAAGACTGCCAATAAGCATGTGACAGTAGTCACTGACCACCTTCAATAAGAAGCACTCAAAAACCTTCTTAGAGTACCATGGCCCATACAACATCCTCTCCTTTTATTGATGTCAAAATATGGAGTTCAGATTTTCCCACTTGATGGTCATCTCCTGGAAATGCTTCTTATCTGAGCAAGTCTCATGCCAACAAACTGCTATTTGCTTTGCCCCTTCTGCAGGGGACACTTCTGACAATGCCAGATGACGTCTCTAAGAACTGAATGTTTCCCAATGGCTACCATAGACTAAACTGATGTATTGAGATGGGTTCAATAAATATCTATACATCATCCAATAGTCTCTTTGACCTTAGGGCAACAACAACAAAAAGAAAGGATTCCTGCCATCCCAAAACTAACCCAGTTGGAGAGAACAACATAAACACAAGTGCTGTTGTGAAGCATGTGTGGTCAAATCTTTGCTGTTATAACCCATGGGGATTCAGGAAAGGACTTGGGCCCTTCTCCAGCAGGAGCTGATTCCAAGGTAGAGTCTACTTTACCTGGAATTTGGAAGTTAGGTTGTGGGTATGAGATACTCTGAATGACGAAACAATACTTTAAATATGAAAAGCAATCACTGGGAAGGTGTTAACACTGCACATACAATGAAGGGCTGTTCAGAAAGTATCCAGCCATATAATATGAAAAATAGAGTCACTTATGACTGGATTTTTTTTTCTGGATAGCTCTCTTGCATTAGTGACCATTGAAGGGGAGCAGCATATGCCACTCCAAATATGCCTATCTGGCATATTGATGATTTTGAACTGGTTATTTTTAAGAAACGAACACAGAAGAAGTTTTGGAAACTGAGTAGAAGTTACCCTTTTGGTCTGGGCAAGGCTACTCTTCACTGACCTAAATAGCTCTCCAAAGACCTTTGGAATATGAGCTTTTCCTGCTGTAAAGGCAACTCATGCCAGCGGTCCCGAAAAACATGCAGCAGCCCCATGAAGGAGAACAGATTGCCTGGCAACGCTGGCACCCTAGCAACATGCTCAAGCAACAAGGGACTTTTACTTTTGTCCTGGCAGACAGTAGTCAGCTTTCAGTTGGCTCAGCTGCCTCTCCCTAGTACCAACTCTTTCAAAAGAGCACCTCAACAAAATTTGGCTTTTATTCCTTTCATTTCCCCTTGCCTGGAGCGACAGTGTAATTAATCTATCATTGCTTTGGAGTGTTCTTTCTTGTTCTCTTCCTAAGAAACATTATCCTGTCTGGGGGTTCCTGCACCCCTGCCATGGACCCATGGCCTGTTAGGACCCTGGCTGAACAGCAGGCGTGGAGCAGCAGGCGAGTGAACAAAGATTCACCTGTCTTTACAGCCGCTCCCTGTCTCTAGCATGATTACCTGAGCTACTCCTCCTGTCAGATGAGCGGCAGCATTCGATCCTCATAGGAGCACAACCCCTACTGTGAACTGCACATGCAGGGGATCTAGGTTACGTGCTCCTTATGAGAATCTAACACCTGATGATCAGAGGTGGAGCTGAAGTGGTGATGCTAGTGCTGGGAGCAGCTTCGGATACAGATTAACGTCAGCAGAGAGGTTTGATTGCACAGAGACCATCATAAATTAATTGCTTGTAGACTTATATCAAAACCCGATCAGTGAGTGGTAAGTGACAATTAAGCTGCATCTGGTGGCAGGCTTTTAGTCAGAACCTGACAGCTATTTTAGTCCATGCATGGCCTAAAATATTGACCACTTCTGTGCATGCCTCTTTCCTGCACTTCACACTTGTCACAGATGGGATGTCTAGCTGCAGGAAAACAAGTTTAGGGCTCCCCTGTTTCTGCATTATGGTGAGTTATATAATTATACCATTATCTGTTGCAATGTAATAGTAATAGATATAAAATGCACCATAAATGCAATGCATTTGAATCATCCCCAAACCATTCTCCACCCCCACCTCAGTTCATGGCAAAATTGTCTTTCATGAAACCAGTTTCTAGTGCCCAAAAAGCTTGGGAACCAATGCACAGTATTGGCTCATGAAATTATTTTAAAGCCTGCAGTGAACCTGTGTTAAATAAGTTATTGGCAAAGACCATCCCAGTCCCTGAGCATATTTTTGCCTCACAAAACAAAACAATGTCTCTGGCACATAGACATTTCCATAATTTTTTTTTAAGATTTATTTTATTGTTTTTGACAGAAACAGAGAGAGACAGAGAGAAGAGTGAGGGCCCAGAACAGTTTCCATAGTTCTGTATCATCAGTTTTCAACATGATTTTGTTCCACACAGGTGGGCGGGGGCCACACAAGGTAGGAATGGGCTGGGGGCCTCCTGCATGGGAAGCAGATCCCAGTTCAGCATATGGACTGCATGGGCCAAGGCTGGGATTCGATCTCTGGACCCTGAGGCTGCAAAGTGAGTGCTTAACCAGCTGAGCCATCCTGTCTTCCCCAATAATGTCTTGAGAAGAAAACTCTTGGCCATGGCTTTTACAGCTTATTCTAATTCTAGAATGGCAATGGGTGGGGGGTGAGAAATGGAAGGCAGTTTTGAAACATAGCTTATACTTTTAGTTTGCAGAATACTAGGAAGCTTATCTCTAGGAGTATTCTCTCAGGTTTCTATATTTCTGCCACTGCAGCTGGCCCAGGTTGATGAGTGAGAGAATTAAGATGGAAGAAGGATGTGAATTTTCAAGATAAAAGTGGGAATATGCCACTAAGCAACTAAGAAGAGCAGTGCTTTCTAGAAAGCTTTGTTATCATCTCTGAAGCAGGATGACCAGGAGAATACTAGGAGAGTGAAGAAGATGAAAAATTGCTAAGGTATAAACGTACTTCTAGGGCCAAAACATGGAAAAGATGGGATCCGAAATGCTCTTCACAGCAAAGCAAGGTTCAGGCTCAAACTTCGCCACTTATTAGATATGTGACCTTGGACAAAATACCTAATTCTGTTATAACTCAGTTCCCTGTGTGTTAATAACATGGAGATTCTGTCCCAGAGCAGTGATAATGATTAAATGAAGTATTTGTGAAAAACATTTTGAAAAATGTGAATTATTATTAACTATGGATATGTAATTAAATTGTGATGTGAATGACGGATTTATTTTCTCCTTGCTCAATTCCAACTTCCCCCAGGCAGGTGTTTCTGTCTTAATCAAAAACAGATCTGACTTAGGAGAATATTAACTGGTATGTGGCTGGTGACAGGGAAAGTTTGGGGCAGGGTGTTAATCTTGTTCACTCACATCACAACAGCAAAGAATACATGTGTATCCTTACTAGATAGATGAAGGCATCACTGGTGTGTCCTTTTGTCTACTTTCTTCGTCTCACCAGCTCCTAGTATGGAACATTAAGTCAAGTATCCCTTGCCCTTACATGGCTTTCAATGAAGAAAAGTGAAATTTCTCTTCTAAAACAAAGATGCCTCTCCTGCCCTGTGTCAAGCATACAACTCCCAACAGTTGCTTTGCTCTGGATTTCAGATCTATGAGTAGTGATATCTGTACACTCTAGCAATCAGTTTCTCATCCTCCAGAACAAGCTTGTCCAACCCACGGCCCACAGGACACATGCAGCCCAGGACGACTTTCAATGGGACCCAACACAAATTCATCAACTTTCTTAAAATGTTATGAGATTGTTTTTACCTTTTTATCTTTCTTTCTTTCTTTCTTCTTTTTTTTCTTTCTTTCATTCTTTCTTTCTTTCTTCCTTTCACTCAGCAGCTATGGTTAGTGTTAGTGTATTTTATGTGTAGCCCAAGACAATTCATCTTCCAATGTGATCCAGGGAAGCCAAAAGATTTAACACTCCTGCTCTAGAACCTAAGTACTTTCTGATAGTAAAATGATATAGAAAAACTCCCTATGAATCTATGTGTTTATACAAGAAACTCTAATTTTCTTTCTAACCCAGTTAAATTCACCAGTGTCAGAGAACGTTCTCTCGGGCTCAACTGCTACTCTGTTCTCATGCATTGTACCAATTGACCTAATGTTCACCAGATGATCTTCACTTCAACTCCCTACTTCCTAGCGCTTCTGTGAAACTTTAGACTTGGATTCCTCCTTCTTACATTATATATACATACATATATATACATACATATATATATATATATAGTGTGTGTGTATGTGTGTGTGTATGTATGTGTGTGTGTGTGTGTGTGTGTGTGTGTGTGTGTGTGTGTGTGTATATATATATATGGTATATATATATATTTTTTTTTCCTGATCTGAAATATGTTCCCGTTGTCTCTTTTAAACCTAAAAGTATTTCTTATAAATCAGAGTGTAGTCACTGCATCTGGGCTGTAAGCATAGTAGACCCTTCCTCCAACCACCAAGTCAGTTTTGTTTAAGTATATTCATTTTCAGCTTTATTTTGAGAGATGGAAAACAATTTGATAATAACAAAAAAGAAGAGGATGCTATATATTAAATGCCTACCAAAGAGAAAGATATTGATTCACCTCAGTGAACCTCTGAGAGGC
>PVKE010025890.1:5161-22802 GCA_004027555.1 Craseonycteris thonglongyai | reverse complement strand
CTCTCTCTCTCTCTCTCTCTCTCTCTCTCTCTCTCTCTCTCTCTCTCTCTCTCTCTCTCTCTCTCTCTTTTCCTCTCACCTGCTCACAAACAATAAAATAAATCTTAAAAAAAAATTACACCGGTCAATAATAATAGCATTGTAAGCCTCCAGCAACTCCCTTTACTGCTTATATTCATTATGTACAGTCACTTCCCCAAAGGTATCTATTATCTTGAATTCTATATCCATAGATTAAATTTACATATTTTGAACTGTTTCCTTACCCCGAGGTATTGAAATTAACACCATATGTTATTTTTACAAGTTTTGTTGTTACGTCTTTCACTTAGTCTATCAATCCTTCTTGAAATGAATTTTTGTATGGTGTGTGTAAGGATTAATTCTCACTTTTCCCCTTTGGCTATATAACTAATTCAATACTTCACTTTTCCTTTGCTTTCTAGTGCCACATTTGTCATTAATCATGTATCCACATATGTGTTGCTCTATATCTGGACTTCAGGTTATGTTCCATTGAGTTCTCTGTACCAATACCACACTGTCTTAATCATTGTGACTTTATAGGAAGTACTGTTTATCTGGTAGTATAAGTGTTCCAACGTTGTGTGTGTGTATGTGTGTGTGTTTAAGATTTCTTTGATCATTTTTGGCTCCTTATATTTCCATTTCAGTGTTAGAAATATGTTGCTAATTTCTACCAGAACCCTAGGATTTCAGTGGGAATTGTAACAAATCTATAGATCGATAAATTTGGAAGACTCAACATCTTTAAAATATTGAATCACCCAGTCTATGAACTCAAGGTATTTTTCCATTATTTTAGTCCTCTTTAATTTCTGCCAATAACATCTCAGAATTTTTCTGTTTAGAATATATTTTTCAGGGAGGCCGGGATGGCTCAGTGAGTTCAGTGCTCATTTTGCAGCCACAGGGTCCAAGGACCAAATCCTGGCCCTGGCCCATGCGGATCCATATGCTGAGCTGAGGTGTGTCCTCAGTTGGGTTCTTGCTAGCATTATCTTCTCACATGGGAGGCCCCAGTTCGGCTCCTGCCCTGGACATGCTTTCCATATAGATAGGCCCCAGCTCAAAGGAGCATGACACCCATGCGGGAGTCTCCCGGCCTGGTTCCTGCCCTGTGTGGTCCTATGCCCACTTGTGGAATGAAACTATATCAAAAACTAATGTACAACTACGGAGACTGCTCTAGGCCCTCCCCCCTCTCTCTGTTTCCTTCTCTGTCTCTCTCTAAAATGAAAAAAGAATATATTTTTCATTAGATTTTTATCAGGTATTTGCTTATTTGTTTTTGTTATTGTTGTTATTATAAATCTTACCTTTAAAAATCTGTATTCTTATTATTTGTTGATACTTTATAAAAAATAAAATTCATCTGTGTATATGGACCTTGTATCTAGTCATGGTGCCAGTTATCATAGTTTACTTTTAGATTCCCTTATATTTACTATATTTGCAATTCTGTCATGTGAAAATATTACATTGATTTCTTATTTTCTAGTTCTTAAACTTTTATTTGTTATTTTCTGCTTGTCCTCTTGCTCCAGTGAGTATCTTGAGTACAATGGTGAATTCGAACAGTGATGGGGGACATTCTCATATTACTTGCTGATCGCTGGAGAAAAAAAAAAATCAGTATTTTCCCTTAAAGTATTATGTTTGCTGTAAGTATTTTGTTAGACTAAAGATATTTTTTAATTATTAGTTTGCTAAAAGTTATTTTTTAAGTATGAATGAATGTAGTATTTTAGCAAATGCTTTATTTACTTCATTTGAGTTTAATTTATATTTTTCTTGGTTTTGCTCATGTATTGAATTGCAATTATTTCTGTTTGAAAATTAAACCAGCCTTGCATTTCTAAAATAATTCTAACTTGCTTTCTATGTATCCATTTTAGTCTATCAATTCTTGTTTCACATATTTTAATGCTATATTTTAGGTGCAAACAAATTATAAATTACCATAATTTTGATGGGATGTTTCATCAAAATATAGTGCTTCTATCATCTGTCATGTATATTATACTAAAGTCTACCTTTTCTGATTGGAAAGTATACCAGCTTTTTTTTTTTTCTTTTTTGTCTAATGGAAGTATGATACATCTTTTCTATCCCCTAATTTTCAATAATTTCTTTATTTACCTTTCAGCTTTTCTGTAACCCTATATTTAAGGTACATCTCTTGCAAGCAGTGTATAGTTGTTTTAAATCAAGTTTGATGATCTACATATTTTATTAGACTATTTATGATATTTATATTTAATAAAAGTATTTATCTATTTAGCTTTAATATATTTTTATTTATTTTTATTTTTGACAGAGAGAGAGAGAGAGAGAGAGAGAGAGAGAGAGAGAGAGAGAGACAGAGACAGAGAGAGAACTGAACTGGGGGAGCTCCCAGCTCAGCACATGGTTCCGCACGTGCCGGGGCCGGGGCCGGGACTCGATCCTCGGTCCCCGGCGCTGCAAAGTGAGCGCTTAACCCACTGAGCCATTGCGGCTTCCCCCTATTTAGCTTTAAGTATATCTTCTTACCAGTTGTTTATAATCTTTTATTCTATACTACTTTACCTCTCCTATATTGCCTTGTTTTTAGATTAAGTGTATTTTAGGTATTTCATTACTACTTCCATTAGCTTATTGGCTATATATTTTATGATTATTCTTACAGTGGTTAGAATAGAGATGATATGTTGAATCTTTGACTAATTAAGGTTCAATTTATTAATACTTTTTTCTTGATTTTTTTGACAAAGCAATTCCCTGAGAATACTTTAACTGCATTTACCACTGCCAACATTGCGTTATTATAACTGCATATTTTAATGCCATATATGTTGTAAATTGCAGAAGACATTATTATTAGTAGTAGTAATAGTAGTATTCATAATCAATATTCATTTTGATTTGTCTACATATTTAATATTTTCATTGCTCTTTCCTTCTAACTTTGTCTTTATTAATGTGGGTCTACTGGTGATTATTTATCTCAACTTGTTAAGTATTTAAATGTTTGATACTTTATTAAAATGTTTTTAATTATTTTGTGACTTAGAAGCCTTTTAAATTTACAGAAATATTAAGATGGTATAGAAAATACCCAAATACCTTATATCAATTTTAATCATTAAAACCTTACAGTAGTATGGTACATTTGCTTCAAATCATAAACAAATATTGATATATTATTATTGTTATTATTATTAAAGTCAATATATGATAAGTTTATTTTTTCATTTCTTATCCAGTTTTTTTTGCTTTTTTTCTTTGTACTAGGATCCTTTTATTGTGTATTTTAATGACATCAACAATTTTGAACAGTTTTGGTAAGATATTTTGTAGACTGTCCCCCATTTGGTATTTGTCTGATTTTTTTTTCTCATCATTAGACTAGAATGATGCATGTGGGAAAAAAATAACACAGAGGTAAAATTACTTTTTACTATTGATATTAACCTTGTTTATTCTCCACTGTAAAGTTATTATTTTCTCTCCTTCCCATATTGTTTTATTCTGTCTTCATTTTTAAATAAAATTTTTAGTATGTATAGAATTTTAGATTAGCAGTATTCTCTTCTTTCATTTAAAAATCTTTTATTTTTAAATCTTAATGTTTTGTATTTGAACTTCTTTTATAACTTTTGATGAATTGTAGCATCTTCATTATGATATATATTTTAAATATGGTTGTCCTTATATTTATCCTGGTTGAACAAATTGAATTTGTGACCTCTTAAATCTGTGCCTTGATATCTCTCATCAGTTTTGAAAATTCAGATGTCATTTCTGTTCCATTATGCTCCAAGACTACAGTTATCCATTTGTTAGGCAATATCACTATTTGCAATGTATTTATTGCAGTTCATTCTACATTGTTAAAATGTTTGTCTAGGTATTTATGCTATTGTCAGGTCTATATATTACCCATTTTTATAACTTCTATCTACAATTTTTATTTTATTTTACAATTTGCAATTCTCTACTATAATTTTTTCATCATGTTTAAATCTATAAATTTATTCATAATAGTTATTTTTATTTTCTGTATGGTATCATTAATATCAGGATCTCCTATTAGTCTGTTTCAATTTCATATTTTTAGTTTTTAAACACTTCTTGTAATTTAGTATGATTGATTATTTTTGATTTAATATCACTCTTATGCATGAATAGTTATAAAGGTATTCAAACTCTTAGTGATGTTATATTCCTCTAGAGGTAATTTTTTATTGTTGTTTCTGATATACTGTTAGGCTTTAAAGTGATTCAAAGCTGGAATTCAGCCATTTTGAGGCTTTATTTGCTACTATTTCACACTTGCTATGAGGGCATAGTCATTTGAAGTACTACCTGAAAACTTATAACATTCAATAGGACCTAAATTCCAATTTATGTCATCTCAGCCACATGAGAAAACAGAAAAATCTGCTGATTTTCATTTAATAATGGGAAAATTTCTTGAGAAAAAGAGCAACCCCAGAGTCTAAGCTCATTTCCCATAACTTTTCCCTTTTTCAGAGTTGGCCCTGCATATTCTCTTTTAATATATCTTCAGAGTCTATTTTTTTACTTTAAAATTTATTGGAGTGACATTGATTGGTAACAATCAGACAGTTTCTGGATGTCCAAGTCCATATTACTTTACCCATGCATAGCATTATGTGCCCACCACCCAGAATCAGCTCCCTTTCCATCTCCATATATCTGGTGCCCACTTTCACCTCCTACCCCGCCAACTCTCCTTCCCCCTTCCTTTCCCCTCCCCAGGTAACCAACAAACTATTGACTATGTCCATAATGCTGGTGTCCACTCCCACCTCCTCTCCTATGTTTCCTCCTCCCTCCTCCCCTTCCCTCAGGCAATTACCCAGCTATTGAGTGTGTCCATAGGTCTCTGTGTCTTTGCTACTTTCAGTTTTGTATTCCACCTATAAGTGAGGTCATGTTTCCTGATTTTCAGTCTGACTTATTTTCCTTAATAAGGTGGTCTCTAGGTCCATCCATGCTGTCACAAAAGAATAGATTTCATCTTTTCTTATTGATGAGTAGTATTCCATTGGGTAAATGTACCACAACTTCTTTATCCAGTAATCTATCAAAGGGCATTTTGGTTGTTTCCCTGTTCTGGTTACTGTGAACAGTGCTGTGATGAAAATGTGGGTACAAACATCTTTAAAGATTAAGGTTTTCAAGTGTTTTAGGTAGATACCCAGTAGAGGGATTGCTGAGTCATAAGGTAGTTCCATTTATAATTTTTTGCGGAATCTCCATACAGCCTTCCATAGTGGTTGTACCAGTTTACATTCCCACCAGCAGTATATGAGGGTTCCTTTTTCTCCATAGCCTCTCCAGCACTTGTTATAACTTCTCTTGTTGATTATAGCCATTCTAACAGCTGTGAGATGATATCTCATTGGGGTTTTTATTTGCATCTCCCTAATTGCTAGTGATGTGGAGCATTTTTTCATATATCTGTTGGCCATATGTACATCTTCATGAGAGAAGTGTCTGTTAACATCATCTTCCCATTTTTTAATTGGATTGCTTGTTCTTTTCTTGTTGAGTTGTACAAGTTCTTTGTATATTTTTGAAATTAGCCCCTTATCAGAGGCATTGTTTGCAAATATTTTTTCCCAGTTGGTTGGTTGCCTCTTTGCTTTGTTGATGGTTTCCTTAGTGGCACAGAAGCTTTTTAGCTTGATAAGGTCCCATTTGTTTATTTGTGCTTTTACTTCCCTTGCCAATGAGGTCAGATTCATAAAGTCCTCCCTGAATCCCAGGTCCATAAGTTTGGTGCCAATGTTTTCTTCTATGCAATTTATTGTTTCCTTTCTTATTTGGAGGTCTTTAATCCATTTTGAGTTAATTTTGGTATATGGTGAGAGATCGCAGTTCACCTTCAGCCTTTTGCATGTGGTTTTCCAATTTTTCCAGCACCATTTACTGAAGAGCCTTTCTTTTTCCCACTTTATATTTTTCGATTCTTTGTCAAAAATAATCTGTCCATATATTTGTGGGTTTATTTCTGTTTTTTTATTTTGTTCCATTGGTCCGTGTGTCTGTGTTTCTGCCAGTACCAAGGTGTTTTGATCACTGAGTTTTTGTAGTACAGATAAAAGTCAGGCAGTGAGATGTCCCCAGCTTTATCTTTTTCTCTTAGGATAACTTTTGCAATTCATGGTCTTTTGTGGTTCCATACATATTTGATGACTTTTTAATCTATTTCTTGAAAGAATGACTGTGGGATTTTGATGGGAATGGCATCGAATCTGTATATTGCTTTGGGGAGTATGGCCATTTTAACTATGTTAATTCTTCCAATCCATGAACATGGAATGTCTTTCAATTTCTTTGTGTCCTCTTTAATTTCTTTTAAGAATGTCTTATAGTTTTCAGTGTATAAGTCCTTCACATTCTTTGTTAGATTCATTTCTAGGTATTTCAAAATTTTTTTGCAATGGCAAAGGGAATGGATCTTCCAATCTCTCTTTCTGAAGTTTCATTGTTGGCATACAAAAATGCAGTTGATTTGGGGACATTGATTTTGTAGCCTGTAACTTCACTGTATTTGTCTATTATTTGTAATAGATTTCTGATAGAATCTTTAGAGTTTTCTATATACAGGATCATGTCAACTGCAAAGAGTGACAGTGTAACTTCTTCTCTCCCGATTCTAATACCTTTTATTCCTTTCTCTTGTCTGATTTCTCTGGCTAGACCTTCCAGAACTGTGTTTGAACAGCAGTGGTGACAGGGGGCATCTCGGTCTTGTTCCTGATTTTAGAAAAATAGGCTTCAGTTTTTCCCCATTCAGTATAATATTTGCTGAGGGTTTGTCATATATGGCCTTTATTATGTTGAGGTACTTTCCTTCAATTCTCATTTTATTCAGTGTTTTTATCATAAATGGGTGTTGTATATTGACTAATGCTTTTTCTGCATCAATTGAGAAAATCATGTGGTTTTTTTCCTTTGGTTTATGTGCTGGATTACATTGATTGATTTGCATATGTTGAAAAATCCTTGTGCCTCTGGAATGAATCCCACTTGGTCATGGTAAATAATCTTTTTAATGCATTGCTGCATTCTGTTAGCTAAAATTTTATTTAAGATTTTTGCATCAGTTTTCATCAGTAAGATTGGCCTATTGTTTTTGCTTTTGGTATTGTCTTTCCCAGGTTTTGGTATTAGGGAGATATTAGCTTCATAGAAAGAGTTGGGTAGTTCTGCCTCCTCTTGAATTTTCTGTAGTTGTTTGTGGAGGATGAGCATTAGTTCTTCTTTGAATGACTGGTAGAACTCATTGGTAAAGCCATCTGGCCAGGCCTTTTGCCTTTGGGCAATTTTTGGATAATTGTTTCAAGTTCTTTACTATTGATTGGTCTATTTAGGTTATCCAAATCTTCTTGGTTCAGTTTAGTTAAACTATAAGTTTCTAGAAATGTGTCCATTTCCTCTAGATTGTCAAATTTGTTGGCATAGAGTCTTTCATAATAGTTTCTTATGATTGTTTGTATTTCTGCAGTATCAGTTGTGATCTCTCCCCTTTCGTCCGGTATTCTGGAAATATGAGGTTTTTCTCTTTGCCCTTTGGTGAGCTTAGCCAGTGGCTTGTCAATTTTATTAATTTTTTCAAAGAACCAGCTCTTTGTGGCGTGAATTTTATTTATTGTTTTTCTGTTCTGAATTTCATTAAGTTCTGCTTTAATTTTTATTAATTCTTTTCTTTTCCTGGCTGTTGGGGACCTTTGTTCTTCTTTTTCTAGCTCTATAAGTTGAGATGTAAGGGTGTGTACTTGTAGTTTTTCTTGTTTCTTGAGATAGGCCTGTAATGACATAAATTTCCCTCTTAATACTGCTTTCGCTGTGTCCCAGAAATTCTGGTACATCGTGTTTACATTGTCATTCATTTCTACAATTTTTAAGCTCTTGTTTTATTTCCTCTTTTACCAAGTCACTTTTTAATAGCATGTAGTTCAATCTCCACGTACATGTGGTTCTTTTTGCACTTGATCTTTTGCAGTTGATTTTTAGTTTCAACACTTTGTGGTCTGAAAATACACTTGGTATGATTTGGATGTCCTTAGATTTGGTGAGGTTGGATTTAAGTCCCAGGATATGGTCTATCCTTGAAAATGTTCCATGTGCACTAGAGTAAAATGTATAGCCCTTTTTTGCAGGATGGAATGACCTGTAAATGTCAATTATGTCCACTTCCTGCAATGTATCGTATAAAGCTGAAATTTTCTTATTTATTTTCTTCTTAGATGATCTCTCCAATGTTGTCAAGGATGTGTTTAGATCCTCTATTATAATTGTATTTTTGTCAAATTCTGCTTTTAGATCTGTTAGTAGTTGTTTTATTAATTTTGGTGCTTCCTGATTGGGGGCATATATATTGATGAGTGTCATGTTTTCTTGGTGTATTGTCCCTTTTATCAAAATGTAATGTCCATTCTTAAGTCTTATTATTTTTTTTTATCCTGATGTCTTTTTCATCAGAAATCAGTATGACCACTCCAGCTTTTCTCTGACTACCATTTGCCTGGAATATTGTTTTCTATCCTTTTACCCTAAGTCTATGTTTGCCTCTGTAGCTGAGGTGTGTCCCTTGTAGGCAGCATATGGTTGAATTTTGTTTTTTAATCCAGTCTGCTACGCTGTGCCTCTTTATTGGTGAATTCAGTCCAATTACATTCAGAGTGATGATTGATATATGAGGATATCCTGTATCCATTTCTTCCTTCTTTTAATTTTTTTGTTGTCCCAACTTTTCTTCATTTATTTTGATTTCTTGATTCAGGCCGAATAACCTCCTTCAGTGTTTCTTGGCATGCCAGTTTTGTGCTGGAGTATTCTCTCAGCTTCTGTATATCTGAAAAGGCCTTAATTCCTCCTTCATATCTAAAGGGTAATTTTGCTGGATAGTTAATTCTTGGCTGGAAATTTCTCTCTTTTAATATTTTGAAGATTGGGCTTTATTTTCTACTGGCTTGCAGAGTTTCTGCTGAGACGTCTGGTGACAGCCTGATAGGTTTTTCTTTGAAAGTTATATTTTGTTTTTGCCTGGCAGCCTTGAGGATTTTTTCTTTGTCATTGATTTTTGTCATCTTCAGAACAATGTGCCTTGGAGAAGATCTGCTAGGGTCTAGGTAGTTAGTGCTCCTGTTTTTCTCCTGAATTTGGGGTGATACTTCTTTCCATAGGTTAGGAAAATTCTCATCCACTATTCGTTTTAGTAGATTCTGAGAAGATTTCATCTCGCTTCCTTCTGGTACCCCTATTATTCTAATATTGTTCTTTCTGGTGGGATCCGAGAGTTCTTGTAGGGCTCATTCATTTATCTTGATTTTCATTTCCCTTTCTTTTTCCCTCTGTGACATTTCTATGTTTCTATCTTCTATTTCACTCATTCTTTTCTCTAGCTGGTCAGTCTTGTTTCCTATACCGGTCAGTTCTTTTTTCTGCTCTCCCGTGATGCCTTTCATTTCAAGGAGTTCCTTTTGGTTCTGCTCTAGCTTCTGAATTTTATTGGTAAAGTACTCATTTTGCTCAGAAAATTTCTTGTTGAGGTCACTTAACTGTGTCTGGGTACTTTGCCAGCATTGAGTGAGCTTTCTGAGTGTCTTGATTATTGCAGCCATTAATTTTTTTTCATTTAGATTTGATTCCAAGTGTGCAAGCTTCTTTACTAAAGAATGCTCCTGATCTTCTGGAGGGGCTTTGGATTCTGAGGTGTTCATTGTGTTTGATGTGGTTCTTTTTGCTTTAAGCATGAGTGTGTTTTCCCTCTGGGGGTTTGCCTATTAGTTGGGCTTCTCTTTATTTTTTCTTGTGGGCTCAGTTGTGGGAGGAGGAGATTTTGGGATAGGGTTGGGGGATGCAGACAGCTTCTGTGTCCTGGGGCACTTCAGGTTGCTGTCTTAGCTGTTAGAAAGCAGGGTAGTGAGGGTGTGGCTGGGTTGTGGGCATGTGAGTGGGAGCTAGGATGGGCCTAAAACACAATAGCAGGTTCTTCCTTCAGCAGGGGGACTGGTGGTTTAGTGTGGGCTGGGTGCAGGAGCTTTGGTCTTTCTCCCCTCTGCTGGGCTGCTTTTACTTTAATCTTATCTGTGCGCTGTGCCCACAAGGCAGCAGTATTGGTGGGCTGGGGCTTGGGAGAGTCCTGGTCGGCCACGTGGGAGGGGGGGCAGCTGATGCCCAGTCAGCGGTGTGCTGAAAGCCTGATTTGTCTCAGGGCAGCGGTGCCACAGCGGCCCGGTCAGTGGCGCTCTGAAAGCCAGGTCACACGTACTGGCGGTGGTGTCAGGGTGGCCCGGTCAGCAGCTCGGTTGTGCACACAGGTGGCAGTGCCATGGTGGGCGGGGCACCTCAAGCCAGTCTCTGGTGCCGAGGTGCCCTGGTTGGTGGAGCATCAATAGCCCTGGAGCGCAGGAGCCTCAGTTTGGCAGGCAGCCGTTCTAGGCCCGTGGCTCTGCAGGGTCTCAAAGACTGCCGGATTTACTCTAAGCACGTCTAATGCAGCCGTGTTCACTCAAGCCACAGCCCTCACTCCAAGAGCCCTGTCTTCAAAAGGTGCTCCCTCACAGTCAATCTCCTCAATAAATCAAGGGTGCCGATCTGTTGTGAGCTTATGCCCTGCTCTCTCCCCGCCTGCCAGAAAGTGCAGCTGCCCTGCTCCACAGTCTGTGTTCTACCTTAGGCTCTGTGATCTGATTAGGGCACTGTGTGCTGTCCCTTGAGTTTGGATGTTAAGTTGTTCACAGCCTTGTGGACCTTCTACTCTCCTTAGGTCTCGGCTTCCAGCCCACTCTCAATCTAGCTCCACTTTGACCATAGTGCCCCAATATCCCTTTGGTTTTGCCAGCCCCTGGCCGTGCTCCATGTCCCTGCCCCTGAATTGCTCCTTCCCCTTTCCTGTTCTGCTCTCCCCTTTTTTCCTCTAAGCTTTGAGTGTTGTTCTGCGTTGTGTGGTTCTCTTAGTTGAGGGTGCTTCTCAGGGTTTCCCCTGTGGGTTCCCCTTTGTTCCTAAGTCCCTTCCCAGGTAAGTATCAGGGTTCTCCTCTCATGCCACCATCTTTCCCCTTTCCTCCAGAAGATTTCCTTCTTTAAATACAACATTTTCTAATGGCTCACAGTGAACAATACACTGAAACAACATAGTCAACCATTAATAAAAGTGTACCAAATTTTGGACCACACTCTGTGGTAATCTAATTCAGTAAGTTTGGCATTGGGCCAAACCATCTGCATTTAAAAAGACTCAAAATTTAAGTATTACTTTGGTTGTTCAAGCAGAGAACCTTTGAGAAACACTCTTAGATATGCATACAGTATGCACTGTCAAGGAAAATAGACTCTGACTTTAAAATTTATTTTTAGCCCAGATTCTTTGAAAATTTATAAATAAGTTCTAAAGTATTTGACTCCTGAGACATTCTGGTCAAGATGGTAGAGTAAGTATATGTTGTAATTGCCTCTTCTTGTGATTACATCAAAATTTTAACTAAACTACAAAACAATCATCATTGGTAATTGCCTAAAGTCAAGCTTACAGAAGTCCTACAACAAAGGATATAAAGTTGCCATTTTCAGACTGGTGAGAGGAAGAGAGGTGCAGAATGTGCTGCTCCAATGGGCTCATATTGTGGCTAAAAATAAGGAGGGATATCTCAGCTACATAGATCTCCTCTAAGAAGCAAGAAGTGTCATCCACACACTTATCTCTCTAGACCAGTGTTCCAGTACCAGGATAAGAAGTTAAAAAATTCTGGCTGTGAAAACCAGAAAAGACTATGTATGAATGAGACTGAGGGCAGTTGGAGCCCCAGACATACCTCTTAAAGAGCCCACACATAGACTTACTCACTGATGAACTCACTCTGAGAGCTAGTGCTGGGGTAGCAGCTCAAAAGGCATCAGAAACACATGGAGAGAAAAATAATTGTTTGACTTTATGGAAGGGGCTGAAGGGGCAACTTCTTCTCAGACTGAAGTGCTGGTAGAAGCCCCTGTTTCTTTGCTGAGCTTCCTCACTTTTCATCATGCAGTCACAGGTGGCTCCCATATCTAAGTCCCCATCAACCTTGCTAACATTGTTACCCATGCTCTTTTGATTCCCTGAGACCCCACTTAAACCAAATTGCCAGCCCACTGAAGTTAATTTTAGTGGTTGTTACATACAAATGTCCTGTCTTGGTTTCCACTGTGGAGTTTTATAAGTTCTTAGAGATGTTCACAAACCCCAAACAAGCGGGGTATGGCCTCAGTGTGTCACATGCATCTTGCTGAGAAATACCAAGCCTGGCACTAGACACAACAGTCTGAAGTCACCTTCAAGGCCAATGTAGTTGGTAGCCATCAGCAAATAGCTTTGTGACTCATTCTAGGTAACCCCGAACAAGGCACAAGCTGCAGCTGAATTTGGACTCTGGTGGGGCCCCCTCTTTTTGTAGATGACATACTCAAAGGTCAGACTTGTTGGTTATCAGAGCCCTGATGAAATGAATCTTGTTCTATAGAGTCAACACCTTCACAATGTTTATTTCATTGTACTCATAGACAGTCTGTACATTGATACAGCCTGACAGTCAATTTTTCACAATGATGTCCAAATGGCAACTGAGACTAATCTATAATAAGAATGTGTACACAACCCACACAGAGTACACGTCTGGAGTACTTGGCTCAGGTGACAGGGAGACTTGCCACTGTGTCCTACAGAACACTTATTACAAAAGGCCACTCTACTAAGATTGAGATACATAGCAGCTGTACCTAATACATAGAAACAAACACTGGGAGGCAGCCAAAATGGAGAGACAAGAGAACATGTTCCAAATTAAAGAACAAAACAAATCTCCAGAAAAAGAACAACAAAATGGAGACAAGATGCTCAATGATCTCAGTGAGAATTTCAACAAATAGATAACAAACATATAAATGGAGAGAAAATACATAAAAAAGAACCAATCTAATATAAAGAATATAATAACTAAAATTAACATTACATTAGAGGGAATTGACAGTAGATTAGATGAAGCAGAGGATCAAATCAGTGATTTAATGGATGAGGTAGCAGCAAATTCTCAATTAGAACAGCCAAAAAAAAAAAAAAATCTAAGAATTGAGGACAATTTAACGAGCCTCTGGGACATCAATTGTACTAACATATAAATCAAAGGGATACCAGAAGAAGAAAAGAGAGAGCAAAAAAATTCAAAACCTATTAAAGTAAATGATGCTGAAAACTTTCTTAACCCAGTATAGGTAATAGACATACAAGTCCAGGAGGTACAGAGTACCAAACAAGATGAACACAAAGAGGCCCATACCAAGACAAATCATAATTAAAATGTCAAAGTTTAAAGACAAAGAGGGCATCTTGAAAATGATAAGAGAAAAGCAGTTATTTAGCTACAAAAAAATTCACATAAGACTGTCAGATAATTTCTCAACAGAGACCTTGCAGGTCAGAAATAATTGCCACAAAATATTCAAAGTGATGAAAAGCAAAAACCTACACACAGGATTACTCTACACAGCAAAGCTATAATTTAGAATCAGAGGACATATAAACAACTTCAAAGACAAGAAAAAGCTAAAGAAATGCGTCATCACCAAACCAGTGTTGCAAAAAATGTTAAACGGACTTCTTAAAAAAATATATATATATATATATAATATGAATAATAAAATGATCATAACTACATAACTATTAACAACTACTTTAAATATAATGATGTAAAACTTTCAAAAGACAGAGTGGCTGAATAAATAAAAAAATAAGATCCTTGCACATGTTGCTTACAATAGACTCACTTTGGATTGAAAAATACACACTAGTTAAAAATAAATGGATGAAGAAAGATATTTTATAAAAATAAAAATGAAAAACAAATTCAGAAGAACATCAGAAACATGACAGTGTGATGAATGCTTATTGAAATCTCCCCTGGAAGTTAAAACAAATGAAGCAGCTATAACTCAACAACAACAAAAATTTCTATACAACAGAAAAACAAGTCTGAGAGGTCTGAACATCAAAACACTGAAGTTGGAAAAATTAGGATAAATAGGGGAGGAGGGGAGGGAGAAGTACAAAGATGGGTTGGTGAACACAACATAATTCACTGTGGTCTGGAGAGAGAGAGGAGAATTTAGAATGAAGATGCACATTCTGTGGGTTCAGCAATTCTATCGAATTAGTCAGCGTACAATGTAGCTGATCCTAGTGAAAGGGGCAGAGACTTTGGGGGCAAAGACTGAATACAAAAGCGTGACAGCCCTCACTGCCCTCATTGCCAGGCAGATAACAAAGCAATGGATGGTGGTTGACTCCCCCTCCCCCCAACATGCCAGAGCTCACCTTCCCTATACCCTTTTAATTTTCAGCTGTTACCAGAAAAAAAGAAAAATGTAGAAGTGTCAGATTAAACAGCAGGGCATCTATAATCCTGAAAACTGTTGACACAGTTTCTCAGATGCAAATGTATAATGGAGCTAATTCTGGTGATAAGGAAGGAACTGTAGGTGTTAGCAGCTGTGGTCTGACAGTGGTAATTGCTCAGAGTCACAAACATACTTGCAGCCTCTCTTATCCTACCTCAGCCTGTCACAGCTGATTACTACAGGTGTATCCATGGCTGCTGAGACACACAAGCTGTTCATCTGGCTGAGGGACAGCATTGGGGACTGAGAGATTCAGAACCCTATTGCCCACCACATCATCCCATGGAGATGGTGCCCTGAGATGAAGGTGGCCTTGTCACAGAAAAAAAGCTTAGCTGCCCAGAAAATCTCCCATGACACAAGAAGCTAAAACAAGCACAAGATAAAATGCTGCAGCACCAGAAAGAAAATAAATTCTCCAAAACCAACTCCTGGAAAGCAAAAACAAACAAACAAACAAAAAAACTCTTAATATCAAACTTTTGAAAAATTTACTCCTGTTGCTACCAAGGAAGACACATAATCAAATAGTCACTACAAATAAACAAGGTAACAATGTAGTACTGAAAGAAAATATTTTTTTTTCAGAAAATAAATTTAAAGACATAGAAACATGTGAACTTAAATGACAGAGAACTCAAAATTTCAGTTCTGAAAAAACTCAATGATATGCAAGAAAACTCAGATAGGCAGTTTAACAAGAACAGAAATAAAATCAACAGACAAAATAAAAATTTTAGCAAAACTTAAAAAAAAAAGTAACTTCTGGAGATAAAATACTCAATGAGAGATGTCATCAAGATGGGTGGCATTGAGGAGCTCTTGAAACCTCTCCTGGGAAAAGCAATGAATTAAACAACAAAATCTAACCAGGGAATCCCTAAAAAAACACATAGCCTCAGCTGAGAGACCCACTTGTCACCAGAAAATACCCAAAGACCAGAGAAAGAGAGATGAGCAAGAGACAAGAGAAGGGAACAGTGTAGAGACAAGACAGAGGGTACTACCAGGAGACCAGCAGAGAAGAGGCTGAGGTGGGGGACTGCAACCTTAGGCCAAGGTGCAGAATGACTGGGCAGGTTGATGAATGAGAACCAATAAAAGCTGAACTCAAGTGGCCTGAGGACAGGGCAGATGGCAGAAGCAGGGTACAGGTGGTTGTAGCCAGGTGCAGGAGGTAGGAGCACAGGTAGAGCACCCATGGCATGGTGGGGGCAAATATAGCATAGCATAGAAGGCCAGAAGGTAACACCAGCAGCTGGAGAAAAATGCAAGCTGAAAGAGTGCAAGGTCAGTGTCCAGCACATAGGGTAGTTGCTGGAGCAACAAGCTGGCATCCAAAGCATGTGCGGGTGACCAGAGCTCTTGCAACAACAACAACAAAAAGTACAAGCAACTGAAGCATGGTGTGGCCTTAGAGAAGGTAGGTCCCTAGCCAGAGTACTGTGCAGCTTTGGACACAGAACCAGGCTACATCCCAATATACTCTCCCAAGGCTGGCCTTCCCCCCTCCCCAACTCTATGCAGTGCCTGCATACATTCAGCTACAGCCAGAAAGCTGCCATTACTCTAGGACACAAATAGACTTATGTTTTTTTCAAAAAACCTGAACAAATCCTTCCCACTGATGTCAACAGAGAAATCCAGAAAGGCTGTGAAGCACAGGCATGGCAGATTCTGACTACAGTGAGATCTTGGGGGCATAAAATATCATCCCCCACCATATCTTCCCAAGGAAAGCATACAGAGATTGAGGCAATTGAATCAAATAAGAGAAACCAACCTTCTAGGAAGTTTCCCAATGGGGGGTGGGAAACAAATAACCAAGAGAACATAATTTAAGACACTGCAGCAACACAAACTGCAAAGTGAAAGAAAGACCTTTTTATATCTACCAGTGGGGAAATCCTTATATCCAGGAAGAGAAACACTCCAACAGCAATGAGTACCCTAGGAAACAAAGCTGAAAAGAAGGACAACGAAAAATCTCCAGAAAAAAGGAGTTTACAGATATAAAAATATATAAGCTAAATGATACAAATTCAAGGTTGGAGAGCTAAAAACATTCAAACAAATCAAAGAGAGGAAGCAAAGCACAGAAAAGTAGCAAAATGTTCTCTAAAAGTAAATCTGAAAACAAAAGGAATACTTTAATAAAGAATTTGAAGCTATAAAAAAGAACCAAACAGAAATTCTGAAAAAAATAAATAAATAGAAATAAAAAGAAATTCTGGAGATAAACAATACAATTAGAAAAATAAAAAATAAAACAGCTAGCATAGAAAGCAGAACATTCAAACTGGAGGAAAGATTACTGAAATCAAAGATAGAGAAACAGAAGAAATATAGAAATGTAGCAGAAGGAAGAAGAGAGAGACTGGAGAGTTGTAAGAAATAAAAGATCTCTACAAGAACTATCTGACTCCACTAGAAAGAGCAACATAAGAATAATAGGTATTCTGGAGGGAGCAGAGGATGAGATGGGCACAGAGAATTTACTCAGACAAATGGTAGATAAGAACTTTCCAATCCTATGGAAAAACCAGAACCTCAAATCCAAAAAGAAAACAGGACTCCTAGCAACCTGAATCCTAGCAGATCTTCTCCAATGTGCATTATACTGAAGACACCAAGAACTAAGACAATGAAAAAATCCCCAAGGAAACCAGAGAAAAGAACAACTACATCAGACTGTTGACAGACTTCTCAAAAGAAACTCTACGAACCAGAGGGGATGAAATCAAGTATTCACAATATTGAAAGGGAAAATTTGCAGGCCAAGAATAATCTATACAGCATAGTTTTCCTTTAGATATCAAGGAGAATAAAAAGGCTTTTTCGGACATAGAGAAGTTGAAGGTGTTATCCAGCAATAGGACAGCATTTCAAGATATACTGATGGAGGTTGTTTGACCTGAAACATGAAGTAAAAATAAATAGGGATAAACTGGGAAAACAACAGCATAAAAGGGGAGGAAGAAAAGGTTTAAACTTACAAAGACAAAGGAGATAAAAAACAACCTTAAGAAATGGAACCAATGAATATATGTACATTTCTCTTACATAAAATTCATGGTAACCACTCTAAAGGAATTTAGAACTGAGACACATTACAAAAAAAAAAAAAAAAAAAAAAAAAAAAAAAAAAAAAAAAAAAAAAAAAAAAAAA
>PVKE010025889.1:0-22702 GCA_004027555.1 Craseonycteris thonglongyai | reverse complement strand
TTGCATGGGTAAATTCAAGAGATACTAGTTGATTCTTTATACAGATATTAGAGAACTTTATATTCAATTACATTTTTTAAACCTTAAAGGCGGTGAGGTGCTGAAACCAGTTTGAACTGTTTTTTCATTTTTAAAGATTTATTTTTATTGTTTTTGACAGAGAGAGAGAGAGAGAGAGAGAGAGAGAGAGAGAGAGAGATAGATAGAGAGAGAGAGAGAGATACAGAGACAGAGAGAAAGGGGAAGGCCCATAACAGTCTCCATAGTTGCACATGATTGGTTTTTCCATAGTTTCATTCCACAGGTGGGCGTGGGGCTGCACAGGGCAGGAATTGGGCCAGGGTCTCATCCTGGTGAGAACCAAACTGGTGGCATTCCCAGTTCAGCATATGGGTTCGCACAGGCCGGGGCTGGGATTAGATCCTCGGTCCCTGGGGCTGCAAAGTGAGCACTTAACCCACGGAGTCATCCCAGCTTCCCCTGCACTGGTTTTTTAAGGCCAATTGTGTGCAATACGAGGTCTGACACAAGTTCACAACCTTGCCACCAAGCACTTACATTGGCAGCACTGTACAAACAACTTGGTAAGATTTCATAACCTTGACATATTAGCGTCTCAAAGCCATGTTCATGTCAACTTGTGGTGGTATCTTGCTCAGTGATATTCATTATTGTTGTTCCATGCTTTTGTGTGCCATCGCAAGAATGTCAGAGCTTGAATGAGAGTAATGAACAAACATTAAATTTCTTGTTAAACTTGGCAAGAGTGAAAGCGACATAAGGGATATATTAGTTCAAGTTAATGGGGATAATGCCATGAAGAACTTGGCAGTGTGAAAGTGAATTAGACATTTTTCTGAGGCGAGAAATAGTGTCATGAATGAAGAGAGGTCAGGATGGCCAGTAACAAGCAGAACTGACAAAAACATCACAAAAATTCATCAAATTGTGTGTCAAAATTGTCAGCTGACTTTGAGAAGCATAGCAGAACAACTAAATATTGATAGAAACAGTTAGAAAAATCACAAATAAAAATCTTGGCAAAAGAAAGATACGTGCAATAAGAGGCCCAAAGGAGCTCACCAATGGGCAAAAACAAAGGATATTTGAAGTTTTCAAAGACCTTTGGAGAGCAAGACCATGTTTGGGTTGTGTTTTCACTGGTGATGAAATATGGACGTACCAATATAACCCTGAAACAAAGTGTCGAAGTGCACAATGGAAGTCAGCCAATTCTCCACAACCAAAAGATTTTATCAGTCCAAATCAAAAGTCAAAAATGATGTTGCTAACCTTTTTGATATCAGAGGAATTGTTCATTTTGAATTTGTACCAACTGGACAAACAATCAAGCAAGCTGACTATTTGGAAGTGCTGAAAAAGCTGAGTGAAAAAGGCAAAAGCTACCTGAACTTTTCTCCAACAACTCATGGCTCTTGCATCACAACAAGGCATCAGCTCACATGGCACTGTCTGGGAGAGAGTTTTTAGCCAATAAACAAATAACTGTATTGAAACATTTTTCCTACTCACCTGATCTGACCCCCAATAACTTTCCTCTTTTCCCAAAGATAAAGAAAATTGAAAAGGAGACATTTTGATGACATTCAGAACACCAAAGGTCATATGAAGGCACCTCTGATGGCCATTCCAGAAAGAATTCCAAAATTACTTTGAAGGGTGGACTAGGCACTGGCATTGGTGCGTAGCTTCCCAAGGGGAGCACTTCACAAGTGACCATAGTGATATTTAACAATGAGGAATGTAGCACTTCTCTAAGGATGAGTTCGTGAACTTAATTGTCAGACCTCATATCTTCACAGCTCTGCATCATGTTGGTACCTTGAAATTGGCCATGTTGTTAATATCTTTTCCATCACATTGACAAACACTGCAAATCAAGACATTTAAAAAATTTTTTAGATAGCCTGTTCACACAACACCACTTAAAATTTACTATTAATAGAAATGTACCTTTCTAAACACTAGAAAAAAAAATTAAAACAACACAATTCTACGGCAGAAGACACAAACTAAAGAAAAAAACTAAGGACATGTGAAAACAGAATAAAAGGATATTAGTAGCAAAACTAATCATATTAATATAATGTGAGCAGAAAAGTAGAGGGAAGGGCAAAGGAGACAACTTCCAGAAAGATCTGGAAGCAGAGACTAAGGTGTATTTGAGACACCAAAAGCAGCCTCGTGTTGAAAGGAACAAGAGTTTAGAGAGCAACTGATTGGGTAAGCAGCCAGAGTAAATGGTCTTTTATGTCACTTTGAAGAGTTCAGTTTTCTTCTTAAAGATGAGTATAGGTCCCTGAACACTTTAGGCAGGAGAGAGGGAAATAGTCAGATTTGGGTCAAATGAAGCTTTTGTTGACTAGAGAATGGAGAATAGAGTATGGACAAAGAAATGTGAAAGAGTGGCAGTTAGGAATCCCCCAGGTAGAAAGCTTATGTGCACTCCTGGAGGAATTATGATGGTGGACATTAGGCAAGCAGACTCATACTTTGTACCTGAATTGGTGATTGCATGCAGGGGCTTGGGAATGATTCAAAGATTATGGTTTGGCAACTGTGATGGTGATGTTAAAAAAGACAGAAGTGGATCACATTGGACTTTGGATATGTTGAATATAACCTGTCTGTGATTGTCCATTGCATTACGGTATTTCCAGGAAAGAGAAATCTATATGGGTCTCAAATTCAGTTGGGAAAATCTGAATGAGATATAGAAATGTGAGAATCATTAACAGAGAGATAGTACATACGGATTTAGACTGAAGATAGAAAGTTGGAAGTCATCAATATAGAGAGGCTTTATAGGTAATTTTGGAATTGGATGAGTTTCCTAAAACCCTAGAGTAAGAATAAAATTATGTGTAGGACAGAAACATGAGGAACCCCAAAGTTGAAAGAATAACAAGAGCAAAAAGGACTTCTACAAAAAGGCCTCAGTATACTCAACATTTGGTATACTACTGTGCTCTTCTCAAAGGATACAAGCAATTAAATATCTAGTGAATTAATAAAGAAGAAAGAGTAAGGAAAAGAAATTTAAAGGCAAAATGATGAGGTCAGAATATACATCATTCAACCAGGGTCAGATTTACTGAGATGCTGATAAATTTGAATATCACAACCTTTCATTTCACAGGCCTCTTCCAAGGCTTTATAACTAAACTTCAGGTAAAAGCTTCAGGTAGTTCTCAACCTTGTGCAGATTTCAAGGAAAAAGAAAAAAAAATATATATATATCAATGTGGTAAAGGCAGGTCTTTCCAGAATATAACATCATGAATCTTTATGCCCTGATAGGGTTCCTTGCTATCTGAAAATAAAATGTTCCTATGAAACCTTTAGTTAAGCAAAGGAGCAATTACCATTAATTTATGTGAAAAAATTGTGAGGGTTCACAAAAGATCATCTAACAAATCATGCCAACTAACACCTAAAATAGCACCAATGTTTAGAAAAAGCAGATCCGCTCTCGCTGTGCTGAATGTGTGTGGCACCTAGAATGACTGGCTGCAAAACAAATACTAAATGCTGTTTTTGCATTTTGCCTTCTTTTTTCATAAAAGTGAAAATCTTTTTCACATTTTTTTTGATAAGCAAGAATGAGGACCAATGTAGGTCTTTCTGAAAAGTGAAGTGGCAGAAAATGAACTTTTGAAAAACAGAGGATAGTTATGGTGAGTTTCAAAAAACTCAAGTATGCAACTTAGAGGTAGGCAATTGACAAGAAATAGAAACATTGTGGTAGGAAGAAAGGTCACCTCATAGGCCAGGACTAATAAAATACAAATAAACACAAATTGGGAAGGGAGCTCTAGAGGATCTGAATAATATCCTTAGTAAGGTTGATCTGATGGAGATATAGTTAACTTATAGCCAATAAATTTGATAACTGGGAACAGGTCACACTTTTGACCACAACTTGAAATTAGTTTAAAAACCAAAACAAATAAAACTATTACTTTATTTTTATTTATTTTCTCAAAAATATAATTATTGGAAAACTTTAAAGATAGAGGACATATCATAAACCCCACATACTTGAGATGCCAAGATGGTCCAGCAGGTTGAATGCTCGCCTTGCAGCCTCAGGGTCCAAGGATTCATCCCAGCCCCGGTTCGTGGGGACCCATGTGCTGAACCGGGGTGTACTTCCCATGTGGGAGGCCCCTGGCTCATGGGGGCATGCCTCCTATGTGGGAGGCCTGCGATTTGTCTCCCAACAGGCAAGCTTCTCATGTGGGAGGACCCACATTCTCCCCAGGCTTCCAGGGGTATGCTCCCCATGCAGGAGGCCCCAGGCTGGTTTCCACCCTGCGCGACCCACACCTACCTCTCTGGAACAAAACCACATCTAAAACTGATGACATACAACTATAGAGATGGCCCTGGGCCCTCCCTCTTCTCTCTCTCTCTCTGTCTCCCTCTCTGTCAAAAACAATAAAATAATTAAAAAGAAAAATCCCGTGTACTCTTTACCCAGCTTCTACTATCAACTCAGTTCTCAATCTTAAAATTATTACTTTAAAATGTTAAAAGGGAAGCTAAGATGGCTCAGTGGGTTAAGCGCTCACTTTGCAGCCCTGGAGACCAAGGATCGAATCCCAGCTCCGGCCAGGTGGACCCATGTGCTGAACCAGGGTGTGCTCCCAGTTCAGTTCTTGCCGGGACCTATGCAGGAGGCTCCTGGCCCAGTTCCTGCCCTGCACAGCCCCACGCCCATCTATGGAGTGAAACTATATGGAAAACTGATGCTGTCAACTATGGAGACTGCTCTGGGCCCTCCCCATTCTCTCTGTCTCTCTCTATCTGTCTCTCTCTGTCAAAAAACAATAAAAATAAATCTCTAAAATGTTAAAGATTCCTCAATCGATTTTCATTCCAAGGGTAATAATAATGTATATATTACTAAACTTAAACATAATAGTTACAATAACAATTATTATAATAGTTATTGTACTTTATATTAAAAGCTGCATAAAACAGGTAAGTGCTTACATTAGAAAACAGACATAAATGAAAATAAATGCACAAGAATCTATATCAGATAGTTTTCAAAGAAAAATTCAAGTAACCGAGAAAAGCAGGAGTAAGGAAATAATCAAATTAAAACCAGAATGTGTTACTTTAAAAATAGGAAAACCATAGAATCAGGAAGTAAACCCAAGAGCTTATTTAGAAAAGCAAGTGAAAGAAAGTAGGTAACCCCACATTTGCCTAATCAAGTAAAAAAAACAAGTGGGAATGGATGAAGAAAGAAGTATACAATCATCAAATTAGAAATGACAACTTACCATGAATACAGAAGAGATCATGAGATCTCTAAAAGAGTATTTTATAAAGTTGCCTGCAAATAACATTGAACAGCTACATGAAATAGGTAATTTTCGAGGAAAATACAAATTACTAAAATTAAACCTGGAAGGTATAGAAGACTTCTGCATGGGTGAACATGCAAGACGTTGAGAAAGTTTTAAGAACTTCTACTTCAAAACAGTGCCAGGCACAGATGGTTTCCTGGGTGAATTCTTGCAACATTCAAGGAACAGAAACTTCAGTGCTATTTAAATTGTTCTTAAGCAGAGAGAAAAAGTGGAAAGCTTCTAAATTATTTTTCAAAGCCAACATAACATTGATTCCAAAACCTTAGACTGAGAGCACAAAAAAGAAAAGCTGAGGCAAATTTCAGTTATGAATATCAGAATAGAAAATCCACAGTCATGGAACTTCATGAGTTACTTTATTTAGTTCAATTTCTTTAAAAGGCTGGAAGAATTATGCATATATGAGTAGTTGTCACTCACATGAAATATTATATGTACAGTTTGCTTATATTCAACTACAGATATGTTTATTTTAATGATTATTTTATGACTAAATATAATTTAAATTTTATTTTAAGGCTTTCTATTACAACAATAGCAACAATAAAAACAATGTAAAGATAATAAAATAATTAAGTTCATTTAGTATATATTTGTTGTTGTGCCATACATTAAGCTGCTTATTAAGAATCATGTCATTTAATCACTACTAAAACTCTAGCTCACAGCTATTATTATCATTCCTCGTAACATTTAAGGAATCTGAACCTCAGCAAGTATATTTAACAGTAAAGAATAGTAAAGCTAGATTTTAGACCAAGGCAGTTTGACTTTGAAGACTCTTCTCATTTTTCAACTATTTTAGTTTGTAAAACACCAACATCCAGCACCATGAAGGAAGGCACGTGCTGTGCAAATCCCACATGCTGAAGAAAACACCTTTCTGTATAATGTAGGGGTGACACTTATGTAAGCTCCCACGAAATAAGAGTATTTGCCATAGTTGAGTAGTAGAAAATCCAGGCTCGTTAAGGGTACAGCAAGCCAAGCGAGAAGAAACCTCAAGAGGGTGGGTTGAGCTCAGTAGCAATTAATGGAATATAGCAGTGACATTCAAGCCATTAGTAGAAAGGCAATTATGTGCTGATCTTAGGTCAGAGACTACTCTTTTGGGCCCACAGTTCATGGGACAACTGAAATAGTAGACAAATTTATGGATGCATGTACATATAGGTGTATCTGCAGATAATGTCTATGACTTTCAAAGGACTCTCAAAAGGGCTATTCATTCACGAGAGGTTACACATCCCTGCCACAGAAAGGAAAAAGTTTCTAGAAGGGTACAGTGGGTCTAGGAAACAAAGCAAGTGTGCTGGACAGCTGCCCAGCCTGGAGGAAGGGTGCATCAAGCTCTATCCTCTTCTTTTTCCCTCCCAGCAGGCTCCCATATAAGGTCTTTGCATTCTTGCCTTCTCACATCTATTATATGAATATGGCAGTGGGAGAGGAGAGTACACTTCCCTGGAAGTAAGATTTTAACCTTTACACTTGTGCTAATGTGTGTGTGATGTTTGCCAAGGACCTGGATTACATTAGTGTTTTGCTAGTTTTCATCCTGAACCCAAAGCAAACTCAGGCAGATTAAGTACAAGTAAAAGAAGTGGGAGACAGATGTGGGAATAGAGATGAGCTAAATGATTGGTGTATATTTCTTCTTTCCACAGATTGAAAAATCACAGAGCTTCTTGCCAGGACTAATTATTCACTTTGTGCTTTCATTCTGTGAATCATTGCTTTCAGATGGAGCCAGCATCATTTGGGATTAAAAGAAATAAACTGGAAAACTCATATTGTCCTCAGTACAACTTCCAGTTAAAACAAACAAACAAACAAACAAACAAACAAACAAACTGAAGTGTGTGGTTGGGTGCTCACAGAGTTACCATGTAGCGTAAGTTACCAGGTAGAAAATTCTGTCTGTGAGAAAAAAAATTTTTTTTTCAACAGCCTCTGTGTGAACCTTAACAGGCATATAGACAAAAAAGAAGTGTCATGTTGCTAATACTAGCTAAAATTATTGACTGGGGGAGGGGTGTTTTTACTTTAAGTAATACCATATTCTACTAGTAAATAATGGAGCTGAGAGCAAGAGAGAAGGTGGTGCATAAAAAGCAACCAGGGAGAAAAAAAAAATCTAATAAAAAACTAACTAGCCTACAGCCAGAGAATACATATAAAACTTAAGGAATTACTTATTGGTGTAGCCTCAAAGGCCTCATAAAAAGTAATTCCTGGATTTACCTTCCTGTTTCCGGTAATGGCTACTGAACAAAATTAAAAATGGGCCCATGAAACCAGGGAGTCTGAGACAGACATAAAGTATGCTTGAGAGGCACCGGCTTTTTTAAGTGCCTTCCCTCTGAATTGTCTTTAGTTGCCAGCGACTGAGGGATGGAGAGAAGATGTGGACTGGCTGGAAACACTTGCAGAATGTCTTAAGACTAAACAGTGTGCTCTATGCATGCTGATGGCTAACCTCCTACATTTCACTCTATTCCAGCACTGCATTTGTCTTTTCAACCAGGCTTATTCCAAGACTAGGGTATTATAGATTGCTAGAACAGAGAACATTTGACAGACGTCTATCAGTATAATTCCCTCTAGAAATATCACTCAACATTTCTCGTCTTTTTGATGAGACCTTGGTTAGACATAATTCTTGGTGTAGAAAGGGGGAATAAAATCTCTCCTCTGCCTCAATTCACTCTTTTGTGGTGGTGTGGCTCTCTGCTCCTTTGATGACGTGACATACTGAATTATATACCTTAAACATTTATTGCACACCTATTATAATACTTATTTCTTGCCACAGTAATGCTATGAAACAACCACCAATGACACTAGTATACTAGAATAAGTGATTATTGTATCTGGCATCTGCTGGAAGTCAGTGAAGTGATTGCTGACATTGCATGGCTGGGCTCATTCATGAGTTTGCAGATTAGTTGGCTGTCTGTTGGCTGATCTAGAATGCCCTTGGTTGGGACAGCTGGGATGAGTTAGCTCTCCACCATGTGTCTTTCATTCTCCCCTGTGTGTGTGTGTGTGTGTGTGTGTGTGTGTGTGTTGATGACAGAGTCCCAAAAGAGCAGACAGAAACACACAAAGCCTCTTGAGATGGAGACCCAGATATGGGACAATAGTACTTCTGCCACATTCTATTGGCTCAAGCAAGATACAGACCAGTCTAAATTCAAAGAATAGTATAGAAAAGTAGACTTTCTCTCTTTAGTCAGAAAGTGCTTTCTTGATCAAGTGTTGAACCAAAGTCTGTTTCTCTGTATGAGATCTAAAGATAAAGGCACACTGTAGTACTTAATGTTTCAAAACAGGCATGGCTTATCTCCATGTCCTCATAGGGATCTCAGAAACCTCTGTGAAAGCACAGCATTAGGTCTTCTATTTGGAAGTACTAAGACTAATATTCCTCAGCACCCTTCTGACTGGCGTCCCATCTCAGTATTTATTTTCTAATCAATTCTCCAAATGTTGCTCAAATCGATTCTTTGTAAAAGTTTATTTTTATCTTGTTACTGCTCTGATAAAATTCTTCCTTCCCATTTGATTACCAGTAAAATTAAAACTACCCAACATGATATAAAATGCATCTTATTAAATGGTCTCCAATGCCTTTCCAGCCTTGCTTCTACTTCAGTTTTTTGTGGGTTTAGACTGAGCTGCAGGCTGTTTGCTGAGCCAGCTAGGATCTTGCCCTGGTGGGCCGGCACACCTGATTTTTCTTGACTTGGTGTGTCCTATTTATTGATCTATGACCAGTGAACTTTTATTCATCTTTGGTGATTCACATTCATCCCCACCTCTTTGTTGAGTGTCACTTGACCATATTAATGCCATTTTTCCCCAGGATATCTTATGTATTTATGCTATTCACTCTGGACACTCAGGGTTCTTTCAATGTACATCTATCAGAAATTGTTTGATGGATGAATGAATTAGAATCTGTAGCTCTTCTCAAAAACCTTCATAGATTCTGAAAGCAAATACTACAAGCAAAAATACATAAAATTGTTCAAGTACAGTTAGCAAAATAAAGCTTCTAAGAAAGGCCACATTCACGTCTACATTTAAGCCCATGTAGTATGACTACTTGATATTACTTATAATATAAAGCCTGAATTGCAGAATTTGGGAACGTTTTCTTATCTTTTTGTGGTATTCTTGTCACATAGGTCAATGTATCATATCAGACCCAGCTTAAAGGAATGTATCAGGCCCCTTTTCTTTGTTTGTTTGTTTATATCTTCCAAATTGATATCAAATGTCTCTACATAACAAATCACATTCATTAAAAAAGAAAAGCTGAATTTAGCAAGAGGTTGGAAGAGTGGGAAGCTCTTGTGAGTTATAGCCTGTGAATGCTATTTTTATTGTCCTCAAATGGATGTGGAGTTTGAACTATTTAAATCAAAAGGCATTGCCTGTATTGGTCCTCTTTGATGTCTAGCATGAAATCACCAAAGAAACACAAAACCTCATTAACAAGTAGGAGATGGTGAAGGTTTGTCATTGTATGCATCTCCATGGTGCTCTAGTTTAAGAGCATGTAGGACTCACTTAAGAAGCATGGTACATATGTGTTGCTTAAGCTTAACCTCTCAGAACATTCTCAGTCACAATTTTTAGTTCCTTTCTCCTACTTTTCCTGTTTTTATTCATTGTTACATTTATTGGGGTGACATTGGTTGGTAAAAATTACATAGGTCCCAGGTGTACAATTCTACAATATATCATCTATGTATTGCACTGTATGCTCACCATGCAGTCAGTTCTCTTTCCACCACCATATATTTGACACCCTTTCCCTCCTCCCCCAACCCTCTGCCCCTTCACACTCAAGCAACCACTCAACTGTTGGCTGTGTCCATGAGGTTTTGTTTCTTTTTTGCTTTTAGTCTTATATTCCACATAGGATTGAAGTCATATGGTTCTTAGCTTTTTCTGTCTGATCTATTTCGCTTAGCACGCTGATCTCAAGTTCCATCCATTTTGTCGTAAAATGGAATATTTCATCTTTTCTAATCTCTGAGTATATTGTGTATAGGTACCACAGCTTCTTTATTCATTCATTTATCAAAGGGCATTTTGTTTGTTTTTATGACTTAGCCATCATGAACAGTTCTTGAATGAACATTGGGTACATATATTTTTGTGGACTAAAGTTTTCAAAATTTTTGAGTTGATACCCAGAAGGGGGATTGCCAGGTCATATGGTAGCTCCATTCCCAATTTCCTTTTCTTATTTTTTCTTACTTTTTTTTTATTGTTTTTGACAGAGAGAGAGAGAGAGAGATACAGAGACAGAGAGAGAACTGAACTGGGGGCACACCCCAGTTCAGCATATGGGTCCACATGGGCCAGGGCCGGGATTCGATCCTCGGTCCCCGGGGCTGCAAAGTGAGCGCTTAACCCACTGAGCCATCCTGGCTTCCCCCCCAATTTCCTGAGGAACCTCCATATTGTCCTCCATAGTGCTTTCAGGAAGAATTTTATGAACTTGACCTCAAAGGCAAGGGAAGTAAAAGCAAAAATAAATGAATGGGACTATCTCAAACTAAAAAGCTCCAGCACAGCAAAAGAAAAAAAAAAAAGCAACAAAGCAAAAGGACAATCAACTGAATGGGAGAAAATATTTTTAAACAAGGCCTCTAATGAGGGGCTAATATCTAAAATATATAAAATCTCATATAACTAATAACAAAAAGTATATAATTCAATTAATAAATGAGCAGAAGATTTTGTTTCTTTGTTGCTTTCACTTTTATATTCCATGTATGAGTGAAGTCATATGGTTCTTGGTTTTTCTGTCTGGCTTATTTTGCTTAGCATGATGATCTCAAGGGGACTGGGGAGCAAGAGAGCAGTGAGGGGATCTAAGTAAATGGAGATGGAAAGTAAGCTGACTCTGGCTGTTGAACACATATTGTAACACATGGACGAGGTACTGGGAAGTTATACACCTGGAATCTATGTAATTTTTACTAACTAATGTCACACTAATAAATTTAACAATAAAAATGAAAATGGGCAGAGGACCTGAACAGATACCTCACTCATGATGGCATACAAATGACCAATAGATATATAAAAAAAATGCTCAACTTCATTAGCTATTAGGGATATTCAAATCAAAATGACAACGAGATACAATCTCACATTTGTAGAATAGTTATAATCAATAAGACAAGAAATAACAAGTGCTGGAGAGGCTGTGGAGAGAAAGGAAACCCTTATACACTGTAGAAGCTTCAAGAGCTACTATCATGCTGCCATTTTGATCAACTCCAAAATATCTTTTTTAGATTAAAAAAAAAGGTCATAGCCATGTTCAATCATCTTATTCTCTCTCTGGCATAGATCTTTATCTCAGTTGCCTTTCTCTAATTATGTTTTACTTAACCTACTTGGTAAACCACAACCTTGGTCAAATTCAACTCTCTGCTTAGTCCATAACTGCATTCATGCAACAGGATGTGAAAGAGAAAATCTCAAACTCATGGTCATGCTGATTGACCTTCTTTATAGTTCTGGCCATGGCTGCGGCATTCATCAAACTAAGATTTCCAGAGAAAATAATTCTGAAAGACAGGCAGCATGAATGAAACATATATGTACTTGTTTGAAGGCATTTGATTGTAATTAATACAGACAGGACTTGAAGGGCTATAATCAGTGAGAAAAAGAAAACAAAGATGAGGCCCTCTCTAATTTCAGCTTTTTTTATTTATTATTATTATTGTTTTTGACAAAGAGAGAGAGAGAGAGAGAGAGAGAGAGAGAGAGAGAGAGAGAGAGAGAGAGAGAGAGAACTGAACTGGGGGAACTCCCCAGTTCAGCATATGGGTCCGCATGGGCCAAGGCCCGGATTCGATCCTCGGTCCCTGGCGCTGCAAAGTGATCGCTTAACCCACTGAGCCATCCCGGCTTTTCCAATTACAGCTTTTTTAATGACCACTTTCCAATTTGTTACGTGGACCAATAAAGCCCTGAAGAAAAGAGGTAACCATGCTGGGTAGATGAATCATATGCTTGAGCTCAGAGCCTTCATGATGACTATGAGAACTTGAGGTGAAAGCCCAGAGAGAATTTTGTTGTTTCTTCTCAAAAATCTCCTTAACTCTACTTACCTCAAGTAGCAACATAATGATGCACATCTTGGATCTTCACTCAAGGAAGAACTTTCCAAGGAGTGCTTTCAGTTTATAACATTCAAGTGCAGCACCTTTGATCTCTTCCTCTGCTTCTGAGCCAGAGCTTTGCTCTCCTGACTCATGTAGACCCCAGGGACTGAGGTGGCATGTTGAGCAAGGTCTGGCCATTTCTGCACAATGCAGGACTCCTGTATAGGCAGTCATTTTCCCACAGCTCCCTCAGGGCTGGCTACGATTTTGTAAGTGCTGCACAGTAGTCCCTTAGATGACCCAATCCTCCTTTCTTCCCCTCTCCCTTATCATAGTCCTCAGCCCTGTATCATGGCCTGACATTTTTCTCAACTTTTGCTTTGTTTCTCCTTTATATTTCATAGGTACTCACAATAAACACATTTCACTCCTAACTCCTTGTATGTTTTCCTAAAGGCCCCATTGTCATGCTCCACCAGCTGCCACCTCAATTCTTTGTTCCCTTTTAGCAAAACTACTCAAAATAGCTGTTAAACTCACTGTCTATACTTTCTCTCTTCTTATTTACTTTTAACTCACTTCCTTTTCCAGGTGTACAGTTTACCAAGGACACCAAAACACCACTTGCCACATACACATATCTTCACTTGGAAACTGCTCTCATTAATGTCCCCTTGACCACGCCCACATGGCTAAATCCAAGGCTCAGTTCTCAGCTTTCAGCTGATTTGCCAAACTGAATCACTCTGCTCACTTTGATAATATACATTTTTCACTTGATTTATTGGACACTAGCCTCTCTCTCTCAGTGTCTGCCTGTCTGCCTGTGTCTCTCCCATTCTTTTTATTCACAAAGAGTAGCAGCTCTTTGTCAGTTTCCATTGTGATTGTTTCTCTTAAGTTATAGAGTGCCTAAGAGCTCAATCCTTGAACACCTTTTCTTCTCTGTCACTGACATTTCCTAGGTGTTCTAACCTAGCCCATTTACTTTAAATACTATTTAAATGCTGCTGATCTCTAAATAATGTATAAACCAGCCAGCCTTCTTCCTGCTCACACTTCACGATCCACCTGGCCTCCACCTGGGGGTTTGAAAGAACCCTTAGACTTGACATGTTTGATCTTCCTCCTCCTCCTCAGCTTTCCCCCTCTCATTTTACAAAAACGCCATCCTTCAATCTTCTCAAATTCTTGAAGCCACTTTCTCTCACATTCTGCATTCAATGCTGTGGGCACTAACTTCAAAATATTCAGAATACCTAGAATTGAACCCTGTTTGCAACCTCCACCAGCACTGTTGTTTCTTCCCTGGATGCAACAATGGAGTACTTGGATCTCCTCTGGTCTCTGTCTGCTATCTATTCCCAACACAGCAGCCAGTGAGGATGCCTTAAGAATAAATCAAATCATGCCATGTCTCTACCCAAACTTACCAATGACTCCCAGTTTACTTAAAGTTGAAGCCCAAGTCCCAACAAAGTCCCACCAGCCTGATTACCCTCTCCCACCTCCTGCTACTTCCCTGACTTCCTTTCCTGTTTGTCTCTGTCTCAGACCCTCCAGCTTCCTTACCATTTTCCCAGTATGTCAGGCAAGTACCCCAGATGAAATAATGCACAAAATGGCTCCCGGGCAGGCAGGAGTAAGCTGCATAAGTGCAGGGACACGTGGACTTACTGTTCTCTTATGTATTCAGTGTCTGCTACATACCAGGTACAATGAATGTTCAGGCAGCCGGAAAGCAGATGAATATGGCTGAGGAAGTCTGACCTCCGCCCTCACATAGATCCTGGTCTTGTTCTTTCCATTCAGCCTCATCACACACTGTGAAACTTCCTCAGTAGGCAACATTTCTTTTTTCTTTAGCTTTTTCAAATATGGTTTCTGGACATACTATTCACCTGGCACTAAACCTACCTGAAACTTATAAATAAAATAATGTGAGATTTTACCTGTGTCTATAAATAATTTTTTTCTAATCTACCAGATACATGAAGTTATTCAGGACTGAAGATATCATAAATGGCATTTCAGTATAAAGAGTCTTCACTTAATATCATCAATAAGTTACTTTATTTGAAATATATATATTTATTTTATTGTTTGAGACAAGGTGAGGGAGGGAGAGAGAGAAAGAGAGGGAAAGAGAGAAAGAGAAGTGGGGGAGGGCCCAGAGCAGTCTCTACAGTTTTGACATAGTTTTATTCTGCGCAGGTGGATATTGGATCACCAGGGGCAGGAACTGAACTGGGTGCTTCCTGCATGGAACACAAGAACCTTTGCCACCATCTCAGTGATTACCAGTTGGGCCACAGTTCAGCATGTGGGTTTGCATGGGCCAGAACTGGGATTCAATTTCCGGACCTCACAGTTTCAAGGCAAGTGCTCAACCTGTTCTTTGACTTTAAGTAAAACAAAATAATGAAACCAGTTTTAACATAGGCTAATTGGTAAAAACAAGAGTTAAGTTTCTATGGCACCTCCCCACCATTATAACAAAATGGTGTTGAATGGAACATTATTCAAGGAACTGCTGTAGATAGATGTTTTTATTCCATGTTGAAAGTATATATTTTAAAATTCAGGAGGCTTTAGTACAATTTCAAAATAATGAAAATGATGGTGATGGCAATAACAATAATAATAACACTTTTTAAAAAGCTGAAATGGAGATGCCAGGATAGCTCAGCAGGTTGAGCACTTGCCTAGCAACTGTGAGGTTTGGGGATCAAATAGCCTTGGCTCATGCAAAGCTTTATGCTGAACTGTGGCACAACTGGTAATACTGGAATGGCAGTGAAGGTTTTTGCGTCATGCAGGCTACCAGATCTGTTTGTGGCCCCACATCCATTTGTGTGAAATGAAACTATGTCACAACTAATGATGTGTAATTATGGAAACTGCTCTGGGCCCTCCTTTATTCTCTCTGTTTCTCTCTATATATATCTCTTTCTCTCTCTGTCTCTATCATCTCTACTTCTCTTTCTCACCTTCTCTCAAACAATAAATATTAGGGGGAAAAAATGCTGGTGAGGATTAGATAAGTCAACATCTGGAAGCTCTGGCCCATTTCTTGGAACATGACATTCTTACATGTTAATGAGGAAATGGGCTTTCACACATGTTAATGTCACTTCTTCCTGTGTTTATAAAGAAGAACCTTTATTCCCCATGTCACCTCCATGCCCTTACCCCATGCTCACCTTTTCAGTGAACATTTTTAGGATGATAATGTATTTCACAGAATATATTTTTCCCCTGATGAAATCTCTAAAAATGAGTGGATGTTTATCCACTTATCACTGGTAACTAGATTTCTTTCATCCTTTATTTCCTTGGAGTGTTCCACAAGATCAGATGTTTTTTGCTGTTGTTTCCTGTTTAAAAATTGGTATTTGAGTCACGCCCCCATTCATTTGCTCTCTATTTATTCATTTAGTCAATTTGACAATATGTTTTTATTGCGACCTTCCTCTATGTCTTATGTCTGGCTCTGTGCTGAACTTTGAGGATAAAAGATTCAGAGACGTATTCCATGTCTTGAAGAGCTTTCTATTGTATGGGAATTTTTTTTTTTTTTTTAAATATATTTTTATTTATTTATTTTTGACAGAGAGAGAGAGATACAGAAACAGAGACAGAGAGAGAACTGAACTGGGGGAGCTCCCAGTTCAGCATATGGTTCCGCACGGGCCGGGGCCGGGATTCGATCCCTGGTCCCCAGGGCTGCAAAGTGAGCGTTTAACCCACTGAGCCATCCCGGCTTCCCCAACCTGTTGTTGTTTTTTTTAAATATATTTTTATTTATTTATTTTTGACAGAGAGAGAGAGATACAGAAACAGAGACAGAGTGTATGGGAATTTTTTATAAGAATGCCAAACAGATACATTAAACATTAAAAACATTATAGGAGATTTTAAAAATACAGTAAGATCTCAGGAGATTTAGAAACAAAGAAACAAAACACCCCAAAAATGCCCAATTCTGTCTAGAAAAGTCATAGAGTACTCATACAAAAAGATTTGAACAGCATTTTAAGGGTAAGTAGTAATTTACCACAGTAACCAAGAATGGAAGTATGCGAAAGAGAAGAGAAAAATGAGAGCCAATGTATAGGCAGCCTGGTTAATTAGGAAACCTGCAAGTAAATCAGTGCAGCTATAATTTAGGTAATATGCAGGGTGGCCAGACAGGTCATAAAGGTCTTGAAATTCCTTCTAGCACTTTGACTTTTACCTTTGGACATTAATTCTTGACTCTGCCTATATGAAGATCTATATATATTTGAAAGCATATTATAAATGTGTAAGTACCTCCTTATGGTATATAGTAAGGATCACAACAAATAGTTCATAAAGACAAGGAGAGAAAGGCAGAGTAATAACAAGACTATTGAAAGCAACCAGGAGCACAAGGCTTCACTTTGGGTTTCCTTGGGACACAAAGAAAGAAGACAACTCACAACTTGATGGATTACTTCTTTTTAACAAACAACTGTCTACTTCATTGGATAATGCATGTTTTCTTACATTTGTACTTAGAAAGATCACTCTCTTGTGAGTCTCTGCATAAAGAATCATTGAATAATGGTAAGAGGCATTGTCTTTGAACAAGTTTTACAAATAATGCAGAGGTTTATACTTAAGACTGCTCATTTTGTTTGTATTTTGCTTTAACTGCTCCCAATAAAAGATGATGGACAGTTGCCTGACATTTTATAATGTCAAAACCCAGAAGACCAGAGCTATAAGCAATGTTCATAAGACTGGGCTGTATTGTCTTTTCGTTCTATCCTATTTCTCATGGTGCCTAGCAGAGATATGAACATGCAGACTCTTTAAGGCAGGCATTATCATATAATTTTGTGACAAAGGCAGCTTTGAATTTGGCTTAGGTTTCCAGAGTCATTTTCTTGGTAAAATGTTTCATTTGTTTTGCTCTCCAAATGTGCTTTGAGCTGAGAATTATAAACAAGAGGAGAAAATAACAGTGGCCAAATAATTGCCCAGGTTCCTTCTGAGACTTCTCAGTAGAAATGTATTGGTACTTTAGCGTGCTGTCTGTCATTGACAAATTTAAGATTCACATGTCAAATATAGAATAATGTTAGATGCTTATTCTCCTCATATGAGAGATTGTCACAAAGTCATAGTAGGATCACAGACAGAAAATCTATTGGAGGCAGGAGTTTAGTATTCTTAGAACCTGGCAATAATTGCTTTCAACAATTAAAGGAATGACTTCTTTGATTCTTATAATTATATTGTAAAAATAACATATAGAGGAAGGAAATAGAAGTTCCAATCTTTAGTGCTGGCAAAGCACAGTTAACAAAATGTAAGTGATCTCATTTATCATTTATGACTGTCCAAATACATAGTGATTATTACTTCTTCACAAATGAAGAAACTGAGGTGTAGGAAGTTTGCTCCATTTCATAGAACCCAGGAGGTCTGAGTCCTAGGTCTTTATTTTTTGAACCATAACTGTTTCCTTTAAAAAGTACTTCCATGAGTATTAAAATCCAATAAGTACCTTACAAATGGAGATCTTGGCTTTCTGAAATGAAATGATGTGTATGCCAGAAATCAAGAGATACTACACTTGATCTTAGTCAAAAGGCCGAGAAGTGATCAGAAGTCAAGAGACACAGCACGTAATATCATGTGATTTTGAAAAAAGATTTATTTTATTACCTGTATTTTCCAGCATATAAGACGACCGGGCGTATAAGACAACCCCCCTAATTTTACAGTTAAAACATAGGTTTAGGCCTATATTCGCTGTATACGACTACCCCCCACTTCCGAGGCTGTAGTCTTCTACAACGAATATAGGCCTAAACCTACGTTTTAACTGTAATATTAGGGGTTCGTCTTATACGCCCGGTCGTCTTATACACCGGAAAATACGGTATTTTTGACAGAGAGAGACAGAGACAGAGACAGAGATGGAGAGAATGGGAAGGGCCCAGAGCAGTCTCCATAGTTGTACCACATCAGTTTTTGACATGGTTCCATTCCACACAGTTGGGTGGGAGCCGCTCAGGGCAGAAATCAGGTGGGGGCCTCCCGCATGGGAGGTACACCCCCACAAGCTGGGGCTCAACCAAACTGAGGGCCACACCCCAGTTCTGCATATGGGTCTCCATGGACCTGGTCCGGGATTCGACCCTCATTCTCTGGGGCTGTAAAGCAAGCACTTAACTCGCTGAACTATCCCAGCTTCCCCTCATATGATTTTTAAACGTGTTTTTCTGTATTTAAGTCACTAGGTTCTTTAGTATAACTGAGCCTGCCCTTGGTTTTGCATTAACTTTGCCAATGGCATGGAGGTGGTAGTTGGATGGATGGTACATTCAACTTCGTTGCACACTGTGGTTGTCTCTACTAGCTACCTGGTTGCCTACCTTATTCTTGTGTTTCCCAGACGTGGGTACATACTTCAGTTTAGAGAAACTGGGCTTTAAGCCAAAGTGACCATGAATTCTGAGCTGCATATTAATTTCTATCAATAAGAGAAAAATACTTTGTTCTTAAAATTCTACTTGTTTTTTCTTGTCCTTGAAGACTTTCTATTTGAAGCAGTGGGGGAATGCAGGAAAGCTAACAGTTTGTTCTCTGGATTTCTAGAAGGCCTCTTTTCTAACAGTTAATGTTGTAAAATAAGTGTTGCGATAAAGGACCTCAGAAGACCTCTAATTTTGTCACTCCCTCCCATGCCTTACTATGCAGGAGGAGTGCATGACAAAGGGCTGAAGCATTTAGAGATGCTGTCCAGAAATTTCTCTGTTTGCTGTCCTTTAAATGACACAACACTCAGGAGCCGCAACTCTTTCACAAATTACACTGCAAATAGCAATTTTTCTTAACAGTTTAAAGTTGCAAATCCTCTTTTTTTCCTTTCTGGTTTTCCTCTTAACATCTGTGTCTTTCTTTGTGTTTGATCTATTCCTTTCTCTCACACGCAGCACATATCTTTTCTTAATCTCTGTATGTTAATTTTCTATTAGTCTTCCAAGAATCTGTTTTTGGGTTTTTTTTGTTTGTTTGTTTTTTTTGCGTAAATGGAAGGACAAACAGATGTTGACTTTTGTATTGTAAAGCACACATTCAAAAGAAACAGTTAATTTATGTCTATGAAAAATCTCTTTGCTCCAACACACTGACAGCCCTTGAAAATACATGTTCCATTTGAGACCCAAGCCGTATTTGATTTCATCTGGATGCTCAACAGAATTTAACCTCAAGTTAGGTTCATATTCCCTCAGTGAGTCTTCAATTGTTCTCAGATATAAAACCAGTGAATATTTTCATTTTAAATATATGAAAGGCTTTCCCCTCCAACTTTGTTCATATTCTTGCTTGCATTTTAAAAAACAAACAACTCTTTTATATCATCATCTGCTTTATCAGTGAAAATACAGTTACCAGTGGCTTCCGATTATAGCAATCAAAAATTATTTCTAATCTTAGCCTAAATATATACAAGAGATAAACATGTTTTAGGGTGTTCCTTCTGGGTAAAGTTGCTGCTTAATGAGAAACAGATTTCATAATTTGGTGGCCCTTGGAACTGTCTGAAGATAGCCCTATGAATGCAACACACGAGCACACAATATCACACCCTCCCATGTCTGCCTCTCTTTTACAAGTTTCTAGGCCAGCCTGTCCACGTCTTGAGCTTATTCTGACCTAGTAAATGTACTGTCAGCATCTGGGATTCAGCCAACAGCAACATCACTTAGTCTTCTTGGTTCATAAACAGTTTGCTTCCAGCCTCATCTTGTTCTGTGGCCCTCCAATGTTCCCACTATGTCTGGAGCCCTTCTCTGAGCAACAGCTCTTTTTTTTTTTTTAAGATTTATTTTTAATGTTTTTGACAGAGAGAGAGAGAGAGAGAAGGGAGAGGGCCAAGAGCAGTCTCCATAGTTGCACATCATTGGTTTTTCTACATAGTTTCATTCCACATGTGGACGGGGCTGCACAGGGCAGGAACTGGGCTGGGGTCTCACCCCGGTGAGAACGGAACTGGGGGCACTCCCCAGTTCAGCATATGGGTCCTCACGGGCCAGGACTGGGATTCGTTCCTTGGTCCCCAGGGCTGCAAAGTGAGCACTTAACCCACTAAGCCATCCCGGCTACCCCTCATTTGTTTTTTTCTGAGACTGCCTAGCTCATTCTTGAATTTTCTATTTTGGAACAACAATCTATCCTGTGTTCTTGGTAGTGATTTAGACCTTTCAAGGTCAGCCTAGTCCTGTCTTAACATAGCTGATGTTAATCAGATTCATCATGCCATCCTTATCTCTATCCCGATTTCTTAATTCCACTCACACCCATTTTCATTTCCAACTACACTGTCATTCTCACTTCCATCTACAATACTAATGATGGGTACCCGTACCTACCACCCTCACTCAAAAGACTGTTTCATGTGCTGGCTTATTTCAAAATTACAAACTAAATTGCTCAGAATTCACTGTTATATAATATCAATGAAGGCAACTGATCGATGCAAAGTAACCATTAAGCTAGGTGAGCAGTAGACACTAAGAAAGCTGATTAGGTGCTACACCAGTTTCCTCAGTAGCGCTTCTCTGTTCATACCCTAGGCATTTCCTGTTTCCTCTAGTTCCTATCATTTGAACTCCTCTCATAACTCTGTCTTTGTTTCCATATTTTTATTATACCTCTTTATTCTTTTTGTTTACCTTAAACCCAAACCTCTTTCCCTGGCTCATGTTTTTATTATTCTTTGCCCAAGCGTGAAGTTGCACAAGAAACCTGCTTCTTATCTATGTCCCTTGTTCCAGGAGTTTGAGTCGTTGGGCCTGAAAAAAAAATTGGAGATAATTCTGAACTTCTTTCTTTTTTTTTATTTATTTAGGTATCTGCATCTCTCTCTCTCTCTCTCTCTCTCTCTCTCTCTCTCTCTCTCTCTCTCTCTCTTCCTCTCTCGCTCTCTCTCTTTTATTGTTAAATTTCATGGAATGATTTAGTTAGTAAAATTTATACAGGTTCCAGGTGTACAATTCTACAATACATCACCCCTGTGTTGCCTTTTGTGCTCACCATCAAGAGTCAATTCTTCAATCACCATATATTTGAGTCCCCCTCCCTTCTTCCTCACACATCCCCCTCCCCTCTTACCCTCAGGTAATCATTAAACTGTTGAATGTATCCATGAGTTTTTGTGTCTTAGTTGTTTTCAGCTTTGTGTTCTACACATGAGTGAAGTCATATAGTTCTTGATTTTTCTGTCTGCCTTATTTTGCTTTACACGATGATCTCAAGGTCCATTCATGTTGTCACAAATGGCTGTATTTCATCTTTTCTTATGGCTGAGTAATATTTCATTGTGTAAATGGACCACAACTTCTTAATCTAGTCATCTATCAAAGAACAGTTTAGCTGTTTTCATGATACGGCCAATGTGAATAATGCTGCAATGAACATTGGGTACATATGTCTTTATGGACTAAGGTTTTCAAATTTGGGGGGTAGATGCCCAGAAGGGGAATTGTTGGTCAAATGGCAACTCTATCCTTAACATTTTGAGGAACCTCCATACTGACTTCCATAGCAGATGTACCAGTTTGCATTCCCACCAGCAGTGTATGGGGGCTCCTGTTTCTCCACAACCTCCCCAACACTTGTCATTACTTGTCTTGTGGATAATAGCCATTTGGGCAGGTGTAAGATGGTATCTCATTATGGTTTTAATTTGTGTCTCCCTAATTGCTAGTGAAGAGCCATTTTTCATATGTCTGCTGGCCGTTTGTATGTCTTCATGAGCGAAATGCTTGTTCAAGTCTTCTGCCCATATTTTAATTGGATTGTTTGTTTTTGTTGTTGTTTTTGTTCAGTTGTATTACCGTAGTTCTTTACATATTTTAAACATTAGCCCCTTATCAGAGGCGTTGTTTGAAAATATTTTCTCCCATTCAGTTTGTTGTTTCGCTGGCTTTGTTGATGGTTTCTTTTGCTGTGTAGAAGCTTTTTAGTTTGATATAGTTCCATTAGTCTATTTTAGCTTTTACTTCCCTTGCCTTTGTGGTCAGCTTCATAAATTCCACCCTGGATCCAAGGTCTGTAAGTTTAGTGATGATGTTTTTTTGTATGCAATTTATTGTTTCAGGTCTTTTTTTTTTTTTT
>PVKE010025888.1:0-22702 GCA_004027555.1 Craseonycteris thonglongyai | reverse complement strand
ATATCTGTTGGCCATATGTATGTCTTCCTGAGAGAAGTGTCTGTTAAGGTCATCTGCCCATTTTTTAATTGGATTGCTTGTTTTTTTCTTGTTGAGTTGTACAAGTTCTTTATATATTTTTGATATTAGCCCCTTATCAGAGGCATTGTTTGCAAATATCTTCTCCCAGTTGGTTGGTTGCCTCTTTGCTTTGTTGATGCATTTTAACCATTTTTAAGTATACAGTTTAGCGCCACTAAGTATATTCATACTGTTATACAACTATCACCACCACCCATCATTCTAAACTAAGGTGACCAGATTTTAACATTGGTAAAGCAGGACACCATTGACCGGGGGGGAGGGGGTTCTTGATTAAAAATTTGGTCTATCTCCTGCCATTTCCTAGCTTGTCGTGCATTCTTTCCAAAAATTGGGACTTTTTTAAAACACCGTGAAACGCAGAACAAATTGTTAAAAATTGGGACTGTCCCGCCAAAAGCGGGACGTCTGGTCACCCTATTCTAAACTGAAACTCCAAACCCATTCAACAATAACTCTTCATTCTCCCTTCCCCCAGTCACTGGTACCATTTTTCTCCTTCTATCTCTATGATTTTGAGTATTCCATGTACCTCATATAAGTGAAATCATATATTTGTCCTTTTGTGTCTGGCTTATTTCACTTAGAATAATGACCTTAAGATTCATCCATGTTGTAGCATGTATCAGAATTTCATTCCTTTTTAAGGCTAAGTAAGAATCTGTTTTATATGTATTGTATATAGCACATTTCATTTATCTATTTATTGATGGAAATTCAGGTTGTTTCTACCTTTTGGCTATTGTGCATAATGCTGTCATGAATACTGGTGTATTAACTAACATTTTTGAAAAATGTATGACTGTAGCATTGTGCCTCATAACTATGAGTAGACATATCTGAACGAGTAAGTAGGTATGCCATAGACCTCATTTCACACCAAAGAGCTGACGTTACTTCCATATCCTCTACCCAAATTAAACAGTCACTATCTATAAAGACTAGTAGGAACTATTGGATGACAGAAGAAAAAGGAGGAGGAAAAGAAGGAAAATGAGGAGGAAGAGGAAAAGAAGGGGGAGGTGGCAGGAGGAGGAGGAAAATGAGGAGAAGGAGGAGGAAGAAGAGGAAGAGAATTCCTTCATGTTTGCTTAAAGTCATGGGAAATTTTGAGGTGCAATGCTTGAAAAGCTGATCCTTGTGTCTGATTCCTAGAGCAACACCCTGGTTTCCATCCCCAGCCCCCCACCCCAGAAGGTTTCAACACCACAAATAGGAGACCAGAGGCTTCTCATTTGAAGAGAAGGCATGTTATATTAGTACTAAGATCATCTTGGAGTGGCTTAGGTGGTCCTGTTCTACCACCTTTTATTATATTTAAGCCCTTGGATCTGAGTCATTATGGTTTTGGAAGGATAGAAAGAAAGGACACTGAGATTCCTCCCCTACTTCAGCTCCCTCTCTTTCACTTGCCCAGAGTCAGTTGGCCTGACTGTCACAATTTTACCTAGAAGCTGGAAGAAGCTACTTAAGAATAAATAATACAGTACCCTTGGGCATACTTTGGCAGCACAGAGACCAAAACACAACCATGTTTGGAAGAGTCTTAAAGCTATGAATAATTTCAGGAAGTTCAGCTGAGGCCTGGATGGGTTATGCACTCTGCTCTATTTGGATTGGATTATTACGCTAATGACCATACCAAACAGCAATGTAAAGCTCACACTTTGCTTTGCTCAGGAGCTTTTAGTTTTATTATTATTTTGAAACCATTTTACACTTATGAAAACACTGCAGCTTGTAATATGAGGAACTTTTGTTTTCCTGCACCATGTGAGTGTAAGTTGGCATGACCTCTCACCCCTGAGCCAGGCAGGTAGTTGGGGCTCAGATGACTTGTTCTTCAACACGGTAAGAAGACATGAATGGGAAACCTCAGAAGCAAGCAAAGGAATCCCTGAGGGCCGCTGAAGGGCCAGGGAGTGTATCATTGTCACTGTTGCCTTGGTTTTACCTCCAGCTTACTGTAACATGATTGACATCTGCAAATGATCTCCAACTGAAGGCCTCTCCAATTCTGCTTTCTCTCAAATCCTGTTCATCTTAAAGCTGTTAATTTAGCAGCTCAGGACCCTCCAATGGTTCTCTTTTTCCAAAATCCTACCAGATGAAGCTGCAGTTGTTGGTTAGCATTTAAAGCTCTTCATAGTGGAGCCCTAAACTACCAGTACTCTGGGCAAGTGGCTAAATCCTTAGGTGCCTCAGTTTCCTTTTCTGTAAAGGGGAGGACAAGAGGACCTACTGTGTGGAGCTTTTGTTGGGATTGAGTTATGATATATAGAGCACTCAGAATAGCATAAGTGCTTATGTGTCACCCGCTGATATTCAACGCTACCTACTTCAAATACCCTCTCAAGCAAACCAAAGCACTCAGTTCCCTAAATATCCTCTATCGTTGCATAGGCTCTTCCTCTGCAAGGACAACCGGTTGCCAATCTCTCAGATCAGGTCCTGCTCACACTTCAAGGTCCAGCTCAAATCTTACCAACCAACCCCACACAGACTCTCCCACATGCCTGTGGAGGAAAGGGATCTTTTCTCCCACTGAAAGCCCTGTGCATGTGCCTTTCGCTGTTTCCTGTTGTAGTTATTGTCATCATGCCTTAAGTGAGAGGGGAAATGAAAATGCTTTGTATATTGTAAAGTGCTATACAGATGTGATTCTAATAATAACAGCATCATTTTATCTCCACCTAAGTACTATGAGTTGTATGAGGGCAGGGACCACATCTAGTATCTTTGCTTCTCCCAAAGTCCTTTATGCAATAAAACTTATGAGTAAATGTTTTTAATGGGTGAGTAAATGATTAGTATTATAGGGTAGTTTATCAGATGTGTTTCCCATGGAGAGGTCACTGAGGGAATAGCAACCATGACACAAACACGTTGATGAGAGGGGAATATTTTCAAATCATGTGTCTATTTCAGGTAGGGCAGGCCTACACAGAAAGCCACGTGGAAAGCCACTGGATGGGCAAGTCAGGAGAATGTTCAGCATCTCCTTTTAAAGGTTTCTTCTGAGGCTTCTTTTTAACTTAAAGAAGGGAATTGCTACAGGCATTACTTCCCACCTTTTATTTCAAACCTCCCTCTCACCAAGTTTCCCTGGTTTCATTCTGTGTCAGTTACAGATCTTAGTCACAAGCAACAGAAACTATGTAAAATAAAATTTAGTAGAACACTGGGGGCTCAAAGAACGAAGGAAACTAGTGACAAGGATTGGAAAAAGACAGGATTAAAGCGAACTCTAGCTGTCCAGTGACTTCTCCACAGGAAGCACATCTGATAAACACATCAGGCCCCATAGCATCCGTCACGGCACAGGAAGAGTCCGGTTACAGAGGCTCCTAGTTGTGCCCTTTACATCTTTGACCCACCTGCCAAGCCAAAGCTCAGGAGAGAAAAGCCGACTGGCCAGGCTAGGTCACGTGCTCATGTCAGGCTGCACTGGACAGGAAGTGGCCCTTTTGGCTTCTGTCACAGGAAGCAGGCACTACATCGTAGCAGAGGTACGTGCAGCGAGGCAAATCTGATTCCCTGAAAGGATATCTGGGTGCTGTTGAGAAGGGGAACTAACAGCTCAATTACCAAAAATAGTCAACACACTACTCTTTTGGATCCCTTGTCTTGATTCTCCTTTCCAACCTAGCCCATATGGATGGTCAACTATTTGTACAGTTCTCTGGTGTTTTGATTCTACTCTTCTAAGAGGCTGCCTTTCTTTCTTGGTGACACATGCTGCTTCCTAAGAGCAAAGGATGCCACACACCCTGCTATCGGGATGGCCAAGCCCAGGTCCAGTGCCCTATGCCCATGTTTATCTGCAGATGTGATAGAGATCAGACAGAGGATACTTGATGGCTTGTGGTCTGGAGCTCAGGGCACTAGGAGGTCACAGTTCAGAAAGAAGGTATGAAGCGAAGCAAAACTAAGTTAGCCCTGTAGTCATGCAATCCCACCCCTCACCCACTGTACACCCAGTGCTAAGGAGAGTCGGGAGAAGAAGAGCCACCCATTTTCAGTTCTGTTATCTGGAATTACTGTCTGCAGCAGGGTTTGCTGTGAATGGAACAACGAAAAATTAGGGAAACGTTGCTGGGGGAGGCGTTTCTGGGAGAGTTCTCCTTGTTTGCAAAACATGACACAAGAGACAGGAATGGTCAACTGCAGGTGACACCTGGAATTGCAGCAAGCCATCTTGGGGCTATAAGGGGACAAGTCTGGGACAAGGGCCTACTCCCTGAGGATAAGAGAAAAAGGAATCAGTCTGGATTTTGATGATGTTGGTGCTTAAAGAACTTTGAAACTTGGAAAGCCCTCCAGACTTTCAGGTCTATCAGATAACAGTGTGCTACTGTTGAAGGTATTAGTTGTGTTTTCGATTACAGCTGAAATCATCCTACTGTAACAGCCTTTAGCCACTGTTATCAGCATTGGGTATGTTCTAAGACCCACTGACATCATCTAACCTTGGAGCCTGCACAGGGAAACTCTCCCCACCCAAAAAAAGGAGAAGCTTTCTGCAGCTGCATGTCAACACATGTCTCAGGCCAGCCCTCCTCCTCCTTCTTATCCTTTGTCTTTTTTGGACAAGCATCCTGTAATTTGGGACCATAGATATTGGGTAATTACCAAAGCAGTGATTAGGGATTCACTTCAGAAATAAGGAAATATAATTATAGTCCCATTGCAGCTTGTTTCCATGACAACAGGGGCAATTGCAATTGAGCAGCAGTTTTCTTCCTAAACAGATCTGTGAGTCTCATTCAAACGAAATGCTAAAGAGCCAGCAATTCACTATCCTCATCAAACAAACGAGAGAGTGGAATCACTTCATATTTTATGTGGCATCATGGAGGCTCATCCCTGACTTGGGTATTCTATGAAAATATATATTATTCAATAGGCTATAGTGTATCCAATTACCTCATAATTATAACAGAAACAGGGTACGTCATCAAAAACACAAGGAATTGGAGGAAAGTTGGGAACCTTAAAACACAAATGCTTAGAACTGAAGTCAAAGGTACACTCACTCCAGCTCCTGGGCCCAGCCCTATGTCTACATCATCACATAGGACAATTTAACCAGCCTCTAAACCTCTGCAAAACAAAACAAAGTTAGCCATGGGCTTCCATGCTATCGATCCCACTCCTCAGTTGCCCGACTTGGAAGACCTTTTCACAAACCTTTCTAGCCATCTGATTTGACTGAATCTTGGTCTATGCTGTGGAAACAGAAAACTAGTTAACCTCCTCTTTATTGCAGTAATAATATTACCCTGAATTTGTAAAGTGCTCTTTTAGAGCAGATAGGGCACTGTCACATGCATTCATAAAAAAAGATTTATTTTATTGTTTGGACAGAGAGAGACAGAGAGAGGGAGGGAGAGGGGGAGGGCCTAGAGAAGTCTCCATAGTTGTAGTCATCAGTTTTTGACATGGTTTTGTTCCACACAGGTAGGCAGGGGTGGCACAGGGTAGGAACCGTGCCAGGGGCCACCCACATGGGAAGCATGCCCCCTTGAGCTGGGGGCCTCCCACACAGAAAGCTTGCCCCAACGAGAACCAAACTGGGGGCTTCCCACAGAGAGGCATGCCCCAGTTCAGCATATAGGTCTGTGTAGGCCAGGGCCGGGATTCAATCCTCATTCCCTGGGACTGCAAATAGAGCACTTAACCTGCTGAGCCATCCCAGCTTCCGCCCCATGCATTTTTTTTTTTTTGTCCTCATAATAATCCTGGGAGATAGCATATCTATATAACAGATGAAGGGGCTCACTTGGCTAAGGGCACACAGCTCATGAGTGAAAACACCTGTATATATGAGAGTACCCTGGCTCCTGATCTCTGTCTTGCCCACATACTGTATTTCCAATAATTGTTGTAACTGATTCATCCACTTTCTTCCCCCCTAGACTTACTCAGCCCAGCATTGTTAATGCTGTTTAGCACTTAATTTTCATTCACTTAATGGTTTTTGTAACTCTTCTCTAGTCCCTGTTCACTGTTAGTACATCCTGGTTCCTATAAGTGATCAAGTAAAATAAATCTTTCCTGACATCATCTTCTGAAAAGCATCAAGGCCAAGTGAGCTAAGGGACACATTGGTAATCAGGAAGCCTGAGCCTCACTGTAAGTTTATTGGTGACGTGTTGTCTCATGACACCAGCTGTAATTTTCCTTTTCCAGCAGGTCAGAGGGATGGCCATAGTCTTACCATGGTGAGAAACTGAAGGATAAATCAGACAAATGTTGACTTGTCCAGTGGGAAGAGTCAGTATGGTATTTAAAATATCAGCATTCATGTATTTGTTCATTAAATGAATAATTACTGAAACCTGCTATGTGCCAGGCACAGTTCTAGAGGCTGGAAGTACAGTGAAAGGCATCCATAGATACCTACGCATACGGAAAGGGAGAGGAAACTGTGAGAACAATGGCAGGGGATCTGATTTAGGCTGTGAGGCTCAGAGAAAGCCTGCTCTGCTGAGAAAGGCATGAAGGAGGTAAGGATGGGGGATTGGGCTGTCCCAGACAACAGGATTACTATGAAAACTCAGCTGACTTGGATTCTAGTCACATCTCTAACACTACAGCACTGGAGTTTCCTTAAGCCTCAGTTTTCCCATCTGTAAAGTGAGGGTACTGCATCAGGACTAAAATATCATCTTAAACCTTTAACATTGGTGTGTGTGTGTATCTACTGAATAAGGGTAATATATATGTAAAAAGTAGGATTTATATTAGCTTTGGGGGGGGGTTGAGGGGTTCATGATGTCACAGGCACACAGTTTAAAGATTTATTTTTTTACTGTTTTTAACAGAGACAGAGACAGAGAGAGAGAGAGAGAGACAGAGACAGAGACAGAGAAAGAGAGAAGGGGGAGGGCCCAGAACAGTCTCCATAGTTGCACATCATTGGTTTTTCCACAGTTTCATTCCACAGGTGGGCGGGGCTGCACAGGAACTAGGCTGGGATCTCACCCCTGTGAGAACCAAACTGGGGGCACTCCCCAGTTCAGCATATGGGTCTGCAGTGGCAGGGGCTGGGATTCGATCCTCGGTCCCCAAGGCTGCAAAGTGAGTGCTGAACTCACTGAGCCATCCCGGCTTTCCCCATAGTTTAAATAAGCAGTTGCAAACACGACTTGAATCTCTTTCCCCATCTCCTCTCTCCCATCAAAATGCCTGCTTCCTCCAGTGCAGGGGCTGAAAGCCCTCAAGCAAACATGAGCAGCTGCTTAGTACTCTTCCAAGCTAGCCTGCTCCACTCGGCAGTGATGCCCTACTTCAAAATGATCCCTTCATGCTTCACCCCAAATTTCTACCACCTGTGTTAGGGAGTTAGGGAAGGAAAATCAGCCCCTACTCTCCCCTGCCAACATGAACTTATCACCTCAGCCAGATAAGACCTCCCTAATGACACATTCATCCCTTAAAAAAAACTTCATTGAGGGAGAGAAAAAAACAAACAAAAAAGAACTTCATTAATATATAATTCACATACCATAAAATTGAACCCATTAAAGGACACATTTCAATGATTTTTAGTATATTCACAAAATATACCATCATTACCACCTAAGTTTGGAAGATTTTTATCACCCCCCCCAAAAACCCTTACCTATTAATAGTCACTCTTCACCCTACTCAATGCCTGACAACCATTAATTTTTCTATCTCTATGGAGCTGCCTATTTGGACAGTTTATATACATGAAATCCTACAATAGGTAGGTAGTCTTTTTAAACTGTCTTCTTTCAATTAGCACAATGCTTTCAAAGTTCATTCATGTCATAAAATGAACCAGTATTTCATTCTTTTTTATGCCCAAGTAATATTCCATTGCATGGATATGCACCACATTCTATTTATCCTTCATCTTTTAAAAAAATATATATTTATTTTATTGTTTTTAACAGAGACAGAGAGAAGGGGGAGGGCCCAGAGCAGTCTTCATAGTTGTACATCATCAGCTTTTGGCATGGTTTCGTTCCACACAAGTGGGTGGGGGCCGCACAGGACGGTGGGGAGGGGGTGAATGGGCTGTGGGCCTTCCTCATGGGAAGCACGCTCCCTCAAGCCAGAGGCTGAACCATGGGGAGGGGTGAGAACTGAATTGGAGATCTCCACATAGGAAGCACACCCTAGTTCAGGATATGGGTCCGCAGGGATGGGGCCAGGATTCAATCCTCGGTTCCTGGGGCTGCAAAACGAGTGCTTAAACTGCTGAGCCATCCTGGCTTCCCCGGTTAGTGGGCATTTTTTATGTCTTTGGAGAAATGTTTACTCAAATCCTTTGCCCATTTAAAAAATTTTCTTTCTTTTTTGGTCTTTTTATAATGAGTCATAGAGTTCTTTATGTACTCTGAATATAAGCTTTATCAGGTAAGTGAATACAAATGTTTTCTTCCATTCTGAGGACTGCCTATCCACTTTCTTGATGGTATTATTTGTAGTATGAAAGTGATTTTTGATGAAGTCCAATTTATCGATGTTTTGTTCTTTTGTCACTTGTGTTTTTTGGTGGCTAGGATGTCATTGCCTAATCCAAGCTCACGGATTTACTCCTTTGTTTTCTTCTAAGAGTTTTATAGTTTTTGCTCTTACATTTAGATCTGTTATCCATTTTGAGTTCATTTTTGTGAATGGGGTAAGAAAGGGGTCCAATTTTATTCTTTTGCATGTGGCTATCCGCTGTCCAACATCATTTGTTTAAAGGCTATTCTTTACCCACTGAATTGTCTTGGAACTGTTACTGAAAATCAACTGACCATAAATGTAAGGGTTTACTTCTGGATTCAAATCCATTGATCTATATAACTATCTTTATGTCAGTACCATATTGTTTAGGTTATGGTAGTTTTGTAGCAAGTTTTTCACTCAGGAAGTGTGAACACTCCAAGATTGTTTTGGTAATTCTAGATCCCTTGCATTTCTATATAAATTTTAGGACCCACTTGCCAACATCTGCAGAAAAGGCACCTAGAATTTTATAGGTATTACACTGAAACTGTAGATAAGTTTGGGGAGTATTTCCATCTTAAAAGTTTTCTGATCCATAAATATGAGATCTCTTTCCATCTATTTAGATCTTCTTTAATTTCTTTCAATGATGTTTTGTCATCTCCAGTGCAAAGGTCTTATACTTCTTTTGTTAAATTTATTCCGAAGTATTTTATTCCTTTTGATGCTATTGTAAATGAAATTATTTTCTGAAATTAATTTTTTCAATGTTCACTAGTAGGGTACAGAAACACAACTGAAATACAAAAATCCCAATCTTGTATTGTGAAACCATGATAAATCTTGTTTATTATTTTAATCACTGTGTGTGTGTATGTATTATTTGGGATTTTCCACAAGATCATGGCATCTACAAATAGTGATAGTTTTACTGTTTCCTTCCTTACTTTTCTTTCCTAATTGTCCTAGCTATGATCTATACTACAGTACAATATAGTATTGAGTAGACATCCTTGTCTTGATTCTGATCTTACAGAGAACACACTCATTCTTTCACCATTAAGTATAATATTAGCTCTGTATTTTTTGTACATGCCCTTCATCAAGCTAAAGAAGTTCCCTTCTATTCTCTTTGAGTGTTGTTCTGTTTTTGTTTTTTAAGATTTATTTTATTGTTTGAGAGAAGGTGAAAAAGAAAGAGAGAAGGGTGAGGACCCAGTGCAGTCTCCGTAGTTGTACATCATCAGCCGTGCCATAGTTTCATTCCACACAGGTGGATGTGGAGCCGTGCAGGGTGGGAACCAAACTGGGGCCTCCCTCATGGGAGGCAAGAATCTTTACCGCCATGCCATCCCATAGGTTACTGGTTGCTCCACAGTTTAGCATATGGCTTTTGCACAGACCAGGATTTGATCCCTGGACCTCGATGGTGTAAGGCAAGTGCTCAGCCTGTTGAGCTACCTAGCATCCCACCCTACTTGAGTGTTTTTATCATGAAAGGTGTTAGATTTTTGACAAATGCTCTTTCTTCTTCTATTAATATGATTGTGTGTTTTTTTTCTTTTATTTTATTAATATGATTTATTATATTGATTTTTGTATGTTAAACTAACCTTGCACTCCTCAGATAAATCCCACTTGATCGTGGTGTATAGGCCTTTTTATACGTTGCTGGATTCAGTTTGCTAGTACTCTGTTGAGAATTTTTATGTCTACATTCATAAGGAAGATTAATCTGTACTTTTCTTTTTTTGTCTTTGCCTGGTTTTGGTATTCGGGTAACAGTGACCTCATAGAGTGAGTTGGAAAGTTCCCTTCTATTGCCACATTCATTCTTACACAGAAGTCTTTGCTTATGCCATTCCCTATCTGAAATGTTCAAGCCTTGTCTTTCAGCTACTCCAAATCCTGCCCATTCCTGACTGACCCTTTCCCGACTGCTCCAGTCCCAGAGTGAGCTCACTCTCCCCAAGACCCTTCTGTTTTCACTGTGGCTAAAGTGCTACTGCTGTGCATGATACGGTAAATGCTGGGTGTTAGACACAGACTGCAAGCAGGACAAGTAGAGTCACAGTAAGTAGGAGAGGTTCAGTCAGGCAGCTGAAGGCAGAGAGACACTTGAGCTGGTGACCCAAGACCAGCAGGACATTCAGCCCCATGTGGACTAGCTCCTGAGGAAGGCTGCAGCCACCTTAAGAGGTTGAATAGTGGCTGGTTAAAAGTGGAGTCTTTATTACTTGAATAGTGACCCAGGAACTTTCTGTCCAGTCAACTCTCTAGCCTTAGTTTTGTCATCTTTGAAATAGGGATCACGTCAATTTCAGAGTGTCTTGGTAAATGTTATATGAGTTCATTTATGCAAAACACATTGCACTGAGTTCAACAGTGGGTTTAATATATGCTATAGGCTATTCTCTTTTTTTAAAAAGGGGGTTTGTAGTTAGACGAATCTTGAAAATGCTCTATGCTACATCACTGATCCCTCTTCTTGCAGACCCCAGGGTATACTAGCATAGTAAAGACTCTCAAAAGTCCTTTTTTAACCTAGAATTTCCCAAACCTATTTGCCAAAATGACCCATTCTCCCCTTTTAAATTTAAAATGATTTAACACACTTTGGAAGCACAGTATTAGTTGTATTTAATTAATGAAGGAAGTGACATTAAGTTGTTAAAAAAACTGTGCATGCTTTACTGTTTTGCTTTTCCCACAGGCATGCACAATTTTTTTTTTTTTTTTTTATAGAGAGAGAGACAGAGACAGAGAGAAGGGGGGGGGGGGGGGGACCAGAGCAGTCACCATAGTTGTACATCATTGGTTTTTCCACATAGTTTCATTCCACAGGTGGGCGCGGGGCTGCACAGGGCAGGAACTAGGCTGGGGTCTTCACCCCGGTGAGAACTGAACTGGGGGCACTCCCCAGTTTAGCATATGGGTCCGCACGGGCCGGGGCCGGGATTCAATCCTTGGTCTCCAGGGCTGCAAAGTGAGCTCTTAACCCACTGAGCCATACCGGCTTCCCCGGCATGTGCAATTTAAAAGCAGTAGCTTAGGAGAGATGAAGGCTTCTCACCTAGACAGAGGACAGAATGCTTTAAAAGCTCAAAGGAAATGAGAAATTTCAGACAGAAGGAGATCAATAATGAGCTATTTTTGGTCACGGAGACATTTATAGAATTACAGATTCTTGGAGTTCAAGTTCAGCTCCTTTAAATTCCCACCCAGAGGATTCCGGCCCAGTTCCTGCCCTGTGCAGCCCTGCGCCCGCCTGTGGAGTGAAACTATATGGAAAACTAATGTCAACTGTGGAGACTGCTCTGGGCCCTCCCCATTCTCTCTGTCTCTCTCTCTCTGTTTCTCTCTGTCAAAAATCAATAAAATAAAAAAAATAAAAAATTCCAACCCAGTGCTGAACTTCCGCTTCTCCAGTCCCAGCGCTGCGGGCATACACCCAGCCTCCCCGTTTTAAGGCAGTTCTGGTAATTAGGAAGTTCTTCCTCACATCAGGCTGAACTCTGCCTCCTTGGGGCCTCTACCAAAGAGCATGTGAAGGGAATTTTGTTTTAGTGGGTTATCCATTTTACAGACGGCAAATAGTGTAGAAATTCTGTGAATCACTCATCCACACATGTAAAGTAACACACCCATTGACTGAGCAGTGAGCTAGACATAAGAATTGTTGAAAACAACAATTTCCATTTATTCCAGCTGTAAATAGGACAATTAATGAGAAGTCCACCCATACTGTAAGCAATGAATTAATATTTTCTTCATGGGTAGAGTTTTTTGGCAATTGTGAATTTCCAAGAAGAGGGAAATATATATTTTAAATAATTTATTTACTGTCTTCTTTTAATTAAAAAAATTTAGAGACATTTATTAAAACTCTTCATCCAAAGCTTATCCATCCAGCTTTATTATAAAACAACTGTTAATTAAAATATAGCATATATCTCATAAACGTAAATTTATCAACAAGAGTCAATAATAAGAACAGGTGATATTACTTACATTTTATAGAAATGTAGCTCTTTGACCCGATGTGGAATGTTCCAAGGCTTTGTAAAACTTAAAATCTTAAGGAAATTCTAAGTGATAAATAAAATAGAACTTAAATGGGAAGAGAACATGCAAGGTCCAGGCATAATTCAAAAAGAAGTCAGGGACTTGGCAAATCCATAAAAAGGACAAGCTGGGGGGTGCCAGGATAGCTCAGTGGTTGAGCACTTGCCTCACAATTAATTGCAAGATCCAGGGTTTGATTCCCTGGCCCAGCCTATGCAAACACATATGCTGAACTGCAGTGCAACTGGTAACTGTTGGGATGGCGTGGTGGCAAAGGTTCTGGCCTCCCGTGCGGGCGGCCAACAGTTTAGTTCTGATCCCATACAGCCCCACATCCATCTGTATGGAATGAAACTATGTCACAGCTGATGATGTGCAACTATGGAAACTGCTCTGGGCCCTCCCCCCTCTCTCTCTCACTTTGTCTCAAACAATAAAATAAATCTTAAAACGAAGGACAAACTATGTTTCATACCAAGTCCTTCTAAAGGAGAACCTTTTAGACTGAATTTCATTCTGCATTAAAGAGTCATTAATACTTGATCACATTAGTATCGGTACCTCATTCTGATACACTCTGCAGCAAAAAGATTCCTATTCCTATTTTACAACCGAAGAAACTAAAGTAAAATCAAAACTGATTCATACTGGACAATACCGAACTATTTGTCAGCACTGACATCCCAACAATTGGGTGAATGCAGTGCTAGCTGCATTTTCCTTTCATTGAAATAATTTCATCCTATTAAATCTGATAGTTTTCTTACTAAAGACAATGGAAAACATACAGGCCTATTGAGGAAGAGTTGGGATTAGGACTAACAAATGCTATTGGTGAGCAATGCAATGGTAAGGACACTGCTTGCCTGAGGGTTTTGTCATTTGTGCTCAACTGCAGTGCCTATTAGAATTTGCTTACTGACACACAGCACAGTGGATATTTTTGTCCTTGACCTTGGGACACAGTAAGAATAACACAGATTACATCATCTATTCCTTCAACATGTACAGTAAGTCTTCACTTAACATCACATTGTCACTAGGTTCTTAGAAACTGCAACTTTAAGAAAAATGACACATAATGAAACCAATTGAACTATAGGCTAACTGATGTCAACAAGAATTAAATTCCATATTTCTGGTCACAAATAATCACCAAACTTCTAAATAAAGACCCCAAACACTTCTAATATTAACCATTGAAATAAATGTGAGCTATATAGCAACACATAGATGATATATTATAGAATTGTACACCTGGAACCTATATAATTTTACTCTTCAATGTCACCCCAATAAATTTAATAAAAAATAATAAAATAAAATGTGAGCTATATATACCTTTTAAAAAGATTAATAAGAGCAAGTAAGATTACTCTTTTTCAACTCAGCTATTCCAGTTTGGGTTGCAGGCGGCTGGAGCTTTCCAGGCAGTTCAGGGCACTAAGTGGACCCAACCCTGGACCAGAAGCCCTTTCAGCCCCTGGCCACTCACAGCCACGTCCACACTCACTCACACTGGGACAATGTAGACATGCTGATTCACCTAACATGTACATGGTGGGGATGTGGGAGGAAATAAGTTCCTGGAGAAAAATCTATGCAGATACAAGAAAAAAATGCAAACTCCATACAGACAATGGTCTGGCCACAGATCACTTTTTTTTTCCCCCTCATTAATGTTAGAATGAAATGATGTTGAAGGAAACTATTCAAAGACCTGGTGTACTGTATTAGGGCAATTTATACAGTGCCAGGTATTCATAGGTAACATTTTTTGAGTACCTAAGATGAGCCTGAATAAAACCTGGCCCCTGACTTCATGGAACTGGCAGTTGAGTGAGAGAGACAGACATGAAAATCAGTAATTTTCCATAGTAAGTGACAGGCACGTGGCACTAGGGGAACGCAGGCAAGGGCAAACAAATCACACTGGGAGTGGGAAAGGGCTTCTCAGAGGAGCTGACTTCTGAGCTGTCAGTAGCAGAATTTAACCATCTCTGACTCTGATTTCAGTTCCCGGCACTGAGGTGAGAAAGCACCTCCTGATCCTGCTTTTCTGAGTCTTGAAACTATCATGGCCAGATTTAGTGCCTATTCTAAGGAGGGAGAGAGAGAGAGGAACACAGAAAACAAAGAATAGAAGTTGAAAGAGCATTGCAGACAGGCTATGGAAGTTGCTAGAGATGGCCAGGGGTGTGAAAGGTGACCACCCACCACCCTGTGCCTGAGCAGTCTGTGTCCTCGACATGGGTGTAAAATCTCACCTATGAACACCCTTTCTCTTTGCCAAACAATGGGACATGGAAAGGAGATCTCCTCGAATCCAAGGAACCTTGTTGATCCAAGCCAGTGAGATGCTGCCCCTTCTATCACCAGTGAGGGCAGCAAAACAAAGGCGCAGATCCCAGTTCTTTCCCCCAAAGTGAGGCCAGACTAGTCTGCCAACTCCTTACTGTGATTTCTCTATGACAAGTACCCCAAGTCTTCCATCTTCCCAGAGGTAGAACACATTTGTGATGCCTCCGCTCCTGTCTCCCTTGGGATCACCTTTCCCACCTGGGAACTCTGCCAAAGATCTGGGAAAAATGTGTGTTATTACCTTAGATTGTCCTCCAGGGTCTCCTCATCGGAAGAGAAGGTCCCATTGTTGACACTCTGGGGAGAGTGACTTTTCTTTCCTGCTGATGCCTCCCGGGACAATGAAGTGTCTTTCTTTTTCCTTTTGCCAAACAACTTCTTAAAGGGCTGGAATTTGCCTCCCTTCTTCTTGTCTGTGGATTACAAGATAAACATTCACTGCAGCTTGACAGGGCTGCACCTCAGAGTCTAAGAGCAAATTACCTCTGAGCTGCCCGTGGCTCAGGGAGACAGGGCAAAGGGCAGCCATTGGAGTGAATAAACGGCCAATCCCTGTGCCAGGCATGTGAAGGCCAGCCCATCCACACACAGTCAGGCAGAGACAAACTAAGGGCAAGTCTTCTGCTTCCTGGGCTCCCAAGAAGCTCTGGGGACAACATGAAGGGGTTCCAAGCCTCATGGTGGCCGGCACAGTGCCCCCTTGTACTTGCCATAAAGAGGTGGTGTCTGCTTTCTTTAACAAAGCAGAGGGATGTGTGCTTCTCCAAGGAAGTGGAGAAAAACATATACATCAGACAGGTATTTAAGAAAATGTCTGTGACTACATAATCTTCTGTAAGAATCACTATTTAGCCTTTGTAAGACACAGAGGAAACTGCTAACTCTTGGCATAAGCTTGACCCTCAATTCCCTCCATCCCCATATACAAGGGCTGTCCATAAAAAATCCAGCCATCATCAATATAATGAGAATGGTTACATGGCTGGATGCTTTCCGGACCGTCCTCATTTTGCCAGTTTATCTTTCTTGTCTACTTAAAAAATCTACTATGAAGAGCCCCCAAAGGAGCTGCTATGAACATCTTTCCATATATTACTTCATCCAGTCAGGACTCAGGCCTTAGCCAGCATTTCTCACAGATTTTAGTTAATACCTTTCAGTTCTGACTCTTCAGATAAGAATTTCTCCATATCACTCCATTCCTACCTAGAAAAAGAAAGTATAAATCACCCCACACCAGAAGCATCTTGCTCAGATCTTTCCTTTTCTTTAAGAAGTTTAAAGTGTCACTTATCCAGTGATCAGACAATCTTTTTCTTAAATTATTTAACCCTTACAATGCATCACTGCTCTAAGAATTTACAAATACCGGTATTAACTCAATTCTCACAACAATCCTATGAGGTAACTACTATTAACATCCCCATTTTAAAGATAAGGAACCTGAGGTACAGAGAGATGAAATAACTTGTCTATATCACAGGAAACATATCTTTGAAGCTAGAGTCAGGAGCTTTCAGGGAGAAGGAAGTGTGAAAACTCACAACATGTATAGAAAGCTCATAGCATGTATAAAAAACAAAGGTATGAGAGTGAGTATCAGAGCCTCCAGAACTTCGCTGGCCAGAGTCTACGGAGAGATTTCAGTATAAAAATGAGGTTAATGATGTTCCCCCTGGTGATCTTAAGTTCTGGCCTTTCTGAGAGAAAATTTGAAGTGCGAAAGAGGTAGTTTAAACCACTTCGTCCTAAACCGTGGCATAAGACAGAGAGGAAGCAGGGAGAATAATCACCAATTAAAAAGACTATATTCTGGGATCCTTACTATAGGTGCAAAAAGAACTGCAAATTTCAGCAGGTATTATATCACATGTAAAAGGAAAGGAGATTCTAGCATATCAGATACCCCTCATACATAAGTCTTTGTGCTGGGCATGAAATCTTCAAAAAAGTTAAATTTTCAATATGTGTTATTTAAAAGACACTGAAGTATGAAATAGAATTGAGATTGCATTATTTAAAAATGTTAAAAACAAACAAACAAACAGAAAAACTGGATAGCTTGACTTCAGAATGTTTGTATACTTCAGTGGTTATTTACTCAGGTGTATAGGCCAGAGATTTTCAGGATACCTACTTTTGGTTCCCATGAGTAAAATTTTTAATGGATAGCTTTTTAAAATTATAGTCAGTGGATTTTGAAGACCATCAAAGAACATTAGACAAGTATGAAAAGAACAAATCTTATATAAAATGAGTCAATTAAAAATTTTATATTGTTAAGAAAAAGATTTCTTTTGGGTGCCACAGGTATCATTACATTATTATATAATTGGTCTTTGGCACTGACTGATAAAATCAATGAAAATTTTCTCTATGATTATTCAAGGTTCAAAATATGTAAATGGCACCATGATTGTAAATGGTCATCACTGTAAATGGTCAAACAACAATTATTGCTACATTCCACTTATTTCTGAGATAAATCCTTCCTTTTTCCTTTTATATCAATTGTCTTTTTTCCATTGCAGAAATATCTAACCCAAAATTCTCTAATGAGACATATTCTGGAAGTCCATAGCAAATTTAAAAAATATCAGTTATGACATCTTTACTGGCAACCTGGGCTCACAAATCTGACTTTTAAGGCAGCTAAGTAAAGAATTTTGGATTATGTCAGAATTTATTGATAAGAAAAAAAAACATCACTTGCTCTCAAGTCAAGGTGGATTTGGTGGTGTTCAGTTGAACTGGAACCAAGATACTTAACTATAATTAAAACCAAATTAAATCAGAGGATGCTGGGATAGCTCAATGGTTGAGCATTTCCTTTGCAACTGTGAATTCTGGAATTTGATTCCCAGCCCCAACCTGTGCAACCCCATATGTTGAAGTGCGGCAAAACTGGTAACCGCCAGAATGGCTCAGTGCTGAAGGTTCTCACCTCCCACGTGGGAGTCCCCAGTTTGGTTCCCACCCCATGACCTCACATCTACCTGTGTAGAATGAAATCATGTCACAACTAGTGCTGTCAACTGGGCCCTCCACCCGTCTCTCTCTCTCTCTCTCTCTCTCTCTCTCTCCTGCTCTGAAAAAATTAATAAATTGTAGGAGAGGTGGGAGGGGGAGTTAAATATATGGAGATGGGAAGAAAGCTGATTCTGGGTGGTGAACACATTTTGTAATGCAGAGACAGTACTATAGAATTGTACACCTGGAGCCTAGGTAATTTTTACTAGCCAATGTCACGCTAATAAATTAAACAATAGAAAATATATTTAAAAAGCAAATTAAATTAGTTTCATGAACAGATAGATCATTTGTGTATTTAACTATGGGTGCCTTGGTCTATGTGGTCAGCGAAGGCCGAAGAGGTCCTTTGTCATTGTCCACAATGGGGGCAGCACCACATAAAATATTTGTTGCATCGGTCACATTGTTGAGGGAGACAGAAAGTGAACAGAAGCTGGAAGGAGTTGAATCCAAACACAAGGATGGGATAAAGATGGCCATGGGGAGGAGGCTAGGATATGGACGCCTTAGCTCAGAGGGAGTGGTGGGGCTGCGAGCAAGTACAGAATGGCTATGTTCAGTTTTGCTGCAGGTGGATCTGGAGCACTGGCCTGTTTGAGGACCACTTGTAAACCAAGAACTTTAATACTTTGTGTTGCACGTTATATCGGCAATCATACATTATTACCCTGGAAGACGTGTCAAAGTCCATATGTTAGATACAGCTACTCTCAAGAAGTAGGAAAGGCTGTTACAGCAATGCCTTAGTTATTATCAGGAAGGTAAATGAACTATAAAACCTGCCTGAACTGTCCATCCAACAATCAATCCTTCTTACCATGAGAAAAAGAGCTTCTAAGTCCTCAGAACATCAAACTCTTCAGAGAAGGGGTTAGAACATAGAAGTTTACAGTGTGCTCCAAAGTCTTAGTGTTTGATCACTTCTCAGTTATAAAAAAATAATTTCTCCTTTCCTCATTTCCAAAATTAATAATACGTTTTCTGTCAAAAATATCATTACATTTTAAATAAAATTTAAAAGTTTATTTTACTATTGATTGTGGCAATTAATTACTTTTCTAGGACTAACTTTGTGGACTCAGTAATTACATTTAGGTACATCTTACATTCAGACAGCAAACTGTGATTAAGGAACACCAATAGGAAATGAAATGTTATAAATCAAAGGAGTCATACTCTTATTTACTGAATTCTGCAGTTATACTCTGAAAGTTCAGTATAAGATCTCTCACATCAAATAAGCAAGTACCTACTTGTCACGAAGATGGCACTGAAAGTGAAGAAGGAAACCCCAGCTTGTCTTAAAGCTAAAGCCAAAGCAAAGGGTTTGAAGGCAAAGAAAGCAGTGCTGTAAGGTGTCCACAGCCACACAAAAAAGGAAGATCTGGGGATGCCAGGACAGCTCAGCGGGTTAAGAGCTCGCCTTGCAGCTCCAGGGAGCAAGGATCAAGTCCTGGCCCCAGCCCATGTGGACCCATGTGCTGAACTGGGGTGAGCTTCCCATGTGGGAGGCCCCCAGTTGGGCCCCCATCTCATGGGGGTGTACCTCCCATGCTGGAGGCTGGACCTGGTTCCTGCCCTGCACAGCCCTGCATCCACCTATGGGATGAAGTCATGTTGAAAAACTGATGTACAACTATGGAGACTGCTCTGGGCTCTCCCCCTTCTCTCTGTCTTTCTGTCTCTGTCTCTTTCTCTGTCAAAATAATAAATAAATCTTTTCAAAAAAAGATCCACACGTTATCCACCTTTTGAAGGCCCAAGACACTGTGACTCTGAAGGCAGCCCAAATATCCTTGGAAGAGCACCCCCAAGAGTAACAAGCTTGACCACTCTGCCATCATCAAGTTCTCCCTGACTACCAAGTCAGCCATGAAGAACATAGAAGACAACAATACACTTGTGTTCACTGTGGATGTCCAGGCCAACAAGCAAGGATCAAACAGGCTGAAAAGATGCTCAAAGCTTGTCCAACCCGTGGCCCAAGGGTTGCATGTGGCCCAGGACGGGTCTGAATGCAGCCCAACACAAATTCATAAACTTTCTTAAAATATGAGATTTCAGGGGAATTCTTTTTTTAGCTCATCAGTGATTGTTAGTGTCAGTGTATTTATATGTGGCCCAAGACAGTTCTTCTTGCAGTGTGGACCAGGGAAACCAAAAGATTCTACACCCCTCGTTTAGATGACCCCAATTTTGTTGGCAACATCCAAAGCATTGCAGTCAGGAACCAGTCAGAATATGCCTTCTCTCCATCAGGCCTGATCAGGGGTATCATAGAGCAGGGGTGTCCAATCTTTTGGCTTCCCTGGGCCACACTGGAAGAAGAAAAAGTGTCCTGGGCGACACATAAAATACACTAACACTAACAACAGCTGATGAGCTAAAAAAAAAATGTTGCAAAAAAAATCTCATGTTTTAAGAAAGTTCACGAATTTCTGTTGGGCCACATTCAAAGCCATTCTGGGCTGCATGCGGCCGATGGGCTGCAGGTTGAACGAGTCTGAACTGAGTCCAGCTGGTTAATTCTAAATACAAAATTTTTTCACCGTAAAGAGAAAAAAAAAACAAGTACCTAAATTTTATGACACATTTGCAATTCTATGCCACATCAACCATTATGAAAACTTGAGCATATGTCTATAAACATACATTAAATTAAAAACTATGATCAATTTATGATTTGGGGGCTATATTCCTCTGCCAATCTCTGCATCGGTCACCAGGTAGGTCTCTGGGTCATGCTCCATGGCTTATCTCTGCACTGTTCCCTTCCTTTCTCTCTCATTCACCTCCCTTTCTCTGGCTTTAGGTATTTTCTTGTGATGAGTGGGTCCCTCAGCCGAGGCTGTGTGTTGCTTAGGGATTCTCTGGTTGGATTTTAGTTGTTTAAATTGTTCTTTCTAGGAGAGGTTTCAAGAGCTCCTCTCACACCACCATCTTGATGATGTCTCCATTGGGGGCTATATTAACAGTCTGTTTCCACAGAATCAACTGAATTAAGTGCATGGTCATCACTAGCAGCTATTTTCCTGACAAATAACACAAACTGTTATTGTGAATATTTTTGCACAGATGGGGCCTAAAAGATCAAAGCCATTTCAACAATGTAGTAGAACAGAGCCTTTCTTTAATGCTAATGTGAAATATTGCAAAACACAATGCCATATAAGAAGGAATATAGTTTAGCAAAGTCTTCTCCAACATTAGAGTATGTAAGATGGCATTTTAGAATTTCACAACACAAATGTACTTTTGTTGGGTGTTTGGGGCAGTGGGGAAAAGAGCAGAGGGAGAAGGAAGAAATGTTCTCTACTAAATTTGTTCTTGTTACTGGCTGCAGCTAGTTAGGGGTGAAGTGTGTGGGCCTCAGAGATAAGGATAGTTGGCCTGAATCCTGATCCCATCTCTTACCAGCTATGAAACATCTGCTTGCCAGCCTCTCTGGAAACGTGCAGTCTTAAGCTGTAAGGCTGAATATATAGGAGACAAGGCAGTGGGTGCCACACTGTCTCAATATCTCTTCATTTTTGTGCAGTAAGTTTTTACATGAAAGAACCTATATATGCATATACACTGCCTTCAGGGATAACAATAATTTTAATTCTTTAAGCACTGAAATGAATTAATTTATTTTCATCATCCAATAATTACTTTAGGAATTTTTTTTTTTACTTAAAAATGTGCTCATTATCCATTATTTCAGATACAATTATATACCATTTGATGGTTTCATCATCATAATTGCTAATTTATATAGAAGATTCCAAAAATTAAGACTCACTGAGTAAGTCAAGCAAACCTGATTCATTTTCCATTTGTCATAAGGATGCAATTTTTACATTTTCATTTCTAAATCTAAAATAATAAAAGCACAATTTCTCTGCATTGGATTACTTACATGGTATGCTTCCAAATGAGAAACAGAATTTCCTATTGTAGTTTATTTGGAGCATAATATGTGTCTTAGTCTGGGGTTTCTCAGAATGTGTTCTGTGGATTGGTACCAGGTTCTTATTTAAAGACCAGTACATTGAGAATCCAGGTAAAATAAAGTTAGACATGTTTCTTAACCATGGGACCTTCCAGAGTTTTTAAAATGCTGATATCATTATTGCTCTCCAAAAGAGCACAGAATATGCAGTGCTTCTCAAACTTGTTTGATCATAGAAACTTGACTTTCTGGATATCTGTCATGACAAATGTTCCTCTGAACATGTTATACTCTGGGAAACACTGGCCTTCATTATTTCTTCTGAACATCTTTTAGTTTCTTTAGTACCATATATTTCAGATACCTACCTCCTCTAGACTCTGGAGTACACTGCTCAGTAAATCTGAGTGAACTGACTAAAATGTCTCAGTTAAAGAAACCTAAGGTCATAGGTCAGTTCTGATTTCAAACATGCATGTAACACACAATAGGACATGGTACATAGCAACTGTATGAACCCTATAATTCTACCAATTTAAGGATAATTTTGCAATGCTTTTCTTTGTTCTGGAACATCAGAGTACTTCTGAGAAGAAACTGGTCAGTTAAAAAGGATTACTGGGGAAGCTGGGATGGCTCAGTGAGATAAGCGCTCACTTTGCAGCACCAGGGACCGAGGATCGAATCCCGGCCCCAGCCCATGCGGAACCACATGCTGAACTGGGAGCTCCCCCAGTTCAGTTCTCTCTCTGTCTCTGT
>PVKE010025887.1:0-22699 GCA_004027555.1 Craseonycteris thonglongyai | reverse complement strand
AAAGAAAGAAAGAAAGAAAGAAAGAAAGAAAGAAAGAAAGAAAGAAAGAAAGAAAGAAAAAGAAAATACTCCTAAACTTGATATCTCACTTGCTTTCTTGTGGGGAAAGAAGTCTTGCTCAAACTTATGATCATTTCTCACATTAACTGAGGCCAATTTTGTATCTTCCTCCTCTCTTCGTATACAGAGCCTAAAACAGAATTGTCTAGCATATAGTATAGAATAAATGGATGTATAGATGGCTTGGTCAATTGATCCTAGAATATGTTTTATATATATAAAACATAAATACTATGATGATATTACTTCCTTATTTTCATGATTGAAATATACTATATATGTTATATACTACTATATACTATATAATATAATATATGTTCAAATCATTAACCAAGAGGTATAGCCATCGTTTAAATATAAAAACACTATCCTGATCCCCTAAAGAAACAGAAAGGTTAGACAGCAAATAATTTATTAAATAATGCCCAATTTTTACAGAAGTATAGTTAAAAGAGCTAGAGAAGCTTTCTGAACAGTCTTTAAGCTCATTCTCCGCTAAAGGCTGATGAGATCACAAATATGTCAATGATTTAACAAATCCTGGTTAATATGCAGTATAGTTTTTCAGTTCTTAAAACTAAAAAATAGTATCCCAAGTATACATAAATTTCAAAAATATCACTACCAACATCTTACAACAGGCAGTTTAATTCAGCAACATAAAACTTGGCACAAGATGTCAGATTGATAAATTGACGTAGGGGACTATGTAGTTTCACATTCATTTTCTCCACTGGTGACTAATTTAACTGATAAATAAAAAATTTCTCCCAGGAACTTTTTTCAGACATTCCAAATAACTGTTTAATGTGTTAAACATTTTTAATTTACTATTCTCTGCCTGACCTTTTTCTCATTGGCTTTACTTAAATCATAATTGTATCTGGAAATCTATTGCTTTTATTGAATAACATAGTTTGTCACTACCATATACCAGGTACCTAGCTTTGTGCCAGGACATTATAGATGACCAGAACATACTTCCTTCCTCAAGGAGTCTGGCAAAAGAGACCTAGCTCTCTATAATTAACTTAGGAGCAATATAATTCTTGCTCTAAGAGATCTTAGTTATAGATCCTGCCCAATGCATTCATTTGCAGATAAAGGAGACTAAGAACTACAAGAACTACAAGGATTAAGGGACTATTAAAAAATCATTAATCCAACAAAGAGCCTGCATCTTCCCAATCTCAGGCTAATCATTCTAACTACATCACAATTTAATTAGAATCAAGAATATAATTAATGATGTCTGGTTAAATTCATTTACATTTTTATTTTATTCCACTTGCAAATTTTCAAGAACTTTAGGACCCATTTTTTGGGGACCCAAACATTTGTATCACCATTGTTTTAGGCCCTAGGGAATACAGGAAGAAATAAATCTCAGACCTGTCCTCCATAAGTTTTTTAGTGAGAAAGTCTAATGAGTTAGAAAAGCATTACAGGAGAATGTGAGTACTGTAAAATACAAAGTGCTAGAGGAGAAATGAAGCTGCTCACTCATATCTACATGGGAGTGTCAACAAAGGCACACCTAAATTTGTAAAAGGAATATTCCAGGCAAAGGGGTGTACAAAGGCTTGAGAGGAACCAGAGTAGAGTGTGTGAAGAGGGGTCAATGCTGCCATTCAAGGAGTGGGTGGGAACAAAAAACCATGTGTGAATGGTACCAGCAGATTTGAAATAGGCTGGAGTCAGTTTATCCAAGGCCTTTATAGGCCACAGTTTTCTAAATTTGCACTTGGGAAACTACAATATACAATGCTGTACTACCACTTGCTCCTGAGTATGCAGTTCATAGGCAGATGAGTATTAAACTCTGTGATTTATGACAGTGTTTGCTGAAAATGTGTAACCCTGCACCAGGACTATGACTTCTAAGCAGGTCCAATTCAATTCAATTCAACAAATATTTATTGAGTACCTGCTCTGTGCAAGAAAGTGAGAAAGCCAGGAAAAGAAGTGCTTTTCTAAAGAACAGTATAGTAATAAAGAGAAAAGTCAAGCTCACCACAACGTTCAAGTTCAGCCTCAAGTGATTTATACCTCTTTTAGAAATACCTAAGTCACTCCCTAGAATGAAAGTGGGTCCCAACACAGAAGAGTTTACACAAAGAACAAATCTGCAGTCACATAATACAATGATGAACTTTTTATGGCACCGACTGGTGCATGAAAGGATTGGTTCATTAAGCAATGTTGCTCTTTGCTTTTGAACTAAAAGGCAAAACATTTAATTTTGGAATTAGGCTAAATATGTCATTATACTCATTGACTCAAAGGATCTTAGAGATTATTAAGAAGAGCTTGGAGATCATCAAGACCAACAACTCCCTCCCTCTGACGTGACAATACTAAAACACAGAAATGGAACTTGGCTGAGTTCACTGCTCAGAACCCTGACTTGACTGGACTTCAGAACCAGGTACTCTCTCCATGACAGTATACCACTGCCTGTTGTATTTGTTTAAATGTATTTTAAGCAGACCTCTCTGTTATTAAGTCTCTGTTACTTGATATACATAAAAATATGCCCAATCGATACTATTTATGCATTTCAATAAATACATGAATACGTAGTCATATACATAAATATATATATATTCAAGTATATCAAAAGCACAAATATAAACACAGGATTTACTAGTTCTACTAGCATTTTCAAAACCATTAATTATTCTTCGAACACTCTTGCACTTAAAGAGTTTCTAACTGTGCCCTAATTAAAATTTCCAGCCAAAAGGTAGCAGAAATAGGTATTGAGTAACATCTCTACTATAAACAAAGTTCAAATCAGCCCCTAAAATATATGAAAAAAATTCTACTGAAGCAAATGGAAACTTCAACAGTAAGGAACTGTGTCTATCCTGTAGCAGACTTTCATTATGAAACACATCTCACTTCATGGAGCATTCAGTTATATTAAATCAAGTAATGTACCCACAAAGTGAAATATCCTCTTTTTTTAAGGACAGCACAGAAAGCCTGAAAGAACCTCTTGTGTATGTTTCTCATATAAAAGTTCTAAGAAGTTCCTTGTTGCAGTTACATACAAGTACATTATGATAAAAAGCATTTATGAGTTATTTGGGTTCTTTCCATTTTAATTCAACAAATCACTAAGCATACAAAACAAATACAGTATAAACTGTAAAAAATACAATAATATAAAACTTTCTACATAGAACATCAATTAGGCAAAACAAGAAGGTTAGCACATAAAATTGGTTATGAGGGGATACTAGGATAGTTCATTAGGTTGAGTGCTTGTCTTGCAACCATGAGGTCCAGGGATCAAATCTCACCCCCCAGCCCATACAAACCCATATGCTGAACTGTGGTACAACTGGTAACCGCTGGATGGCAGCAAAGGTTCTCACCTCCAATGCGGGAGGCCCCGGCTCAGTTCCCGCCCCTCGGAGCCCACATCTACCTGTGTGGAATGAAACCATGCCGTAACTAATGATGTACAACTAATGAGATTGTTCTGGGCCCTCCCCCTTATCCTTCTCTCTCTTTCTCTCTCTCTCCCTTTTTTTCTCTCCCTTTCTCTCTCACCTTCTCTCAAGCAATAAAATAAATTTTAAAAAAATTTAAAAATAAACTAAATTTGGTTATAAGTATAGCATATCATTTAAGTAGAATTCAAAGGAAACTAACAATCCCTTCATGGTTTTTAATAATGGTTCCTTTAGAAAATTGATATAAGAAGCACCATTAAATAATTGACTAGTTGTAATTAAAATGTCAACTGTATATTCATTTGTTAAATGAAAATGAAACTTCTTCAAGCGTGGAGAACCTATCTAATCTCACTGGTCTATCTCCATCACCTAATGCAGAATATTACAAGTAGTAGATGTGCAATAAATATTTAATAAAGGATAAATAAGAGGAAAGAAACAAGGAAGAACCTCTCAGAAGTAAGGTAATATTACAAAAAGGATATCTATAATACATTGGATAAAAGTGCTTAAAAATAAGTATAAAGTTTTGGGAAGAATTTGATCATACTAAATATAGGAGGTAAAGATCCTTTTAAGTTACTTCTCATAGAAAGAGGTATGGTCATATTATTCCATGGAGAACTATGCTTGAATCTTCATACTATGAACACAGACATTCAAATCAATCAAAACTACGACGTGGCCTTGTCATTCACTAGCTTTATAACCATGGGCCAATTTCTTCTGGGAACGGAGCAGGATGTTCTAATTCATAGAAAAGAAAATGTAAAGTGCTCTGCATAGGATCTGGCACATAGTTAGCACTCACAGCACCTTAGTATTTCTTCTCCTTCCATTTTATATGGTATGAAAATTAGACCAAGGGTAGTGAACACTTCATTGGGGATCATTTAAAGCTCTTTAGCACCTAAAGTTCTTTATGCTACCTTAAACCCTTAAAAAAGTATGGAATGTTTTGTGAAGGAAAGCAGCAAATAAGGCTAATAAGCCACGAGCAGTCATCCTGATGTGGAATAGTATATTGTTACTCAGCTGATGTGAAATTTTGTAACAGACAGGACATTTAATAATAATTTTTGTTATTGCTATGGAAGATAATATGAGTGTGACCTTATTTAACTATGAATATGTTAAAGAGCTAAAAGTTTAGTCAGATATTTTCAAAATGCTTCTTTTTAATAGGAAAAGCATCAGCAATTACAAACACATATAAAAAAATTAAAACCCCTTAAATATTTGGACACTCAAGAAGAGTATATAAAAATGGCATCCCCACATCATTTAAGTACAGTCCATTTCTAAGATGGTCTTCATGTAGAAGATGAGAGCTGAGTTCCATTGCAATGTTTCACTGATTTACCCACTTAATTGCTAGAAGACTGGTTAAAATAGACATTGTTTATTCCATAACATACAATTTTAAAACATGGTTTTAACATCACAAATGTTATAACTTAAGCCACTTCCTGACAACCCAATATAAAATTTACAAAGTCCCTCACAACTTCTCCATACACTTCCTTATTTCCTTTTTGTCTAAAAGGAAGTTAGTTATCGACCAAGGGTTTACTCTTCTAATTGTTCTTTCTCTAGAAATCTTGTAAGAAAGGACGTCACTTTATCAACTATTTCTACTTCTTTAAATCTGAAATCATTTCCTATCTACCTCCTTTCCCCTCAACATAAGAAGCTTTCCTATAGCAACCACACACAAAGTTATGTTCTGCTCAAACCTCACACTACCTGTCATAAGTTTCTTTATTCACATGTTGCTGCAGTGTGAGAACAATCTTTAAATCATCTACATACTTTTTAATCTAGCCCCATCACATAAGTGAAACTACTCTGAAAGACCAACAGTGGCTTCTACTCACGAATTCAATGACTTCTTAGATTTTCATACTACCTGGTTCTCTCCTCTTGACCTTGATTTTCTCAGAATTTGAAACTACCTCCTTATTGAAGCTGTCAAATCAAAATACTCTTAATTCTTTTCCTATGTCTCTCTTCACTGTTCTCTGAGGGAATCTTTTTCCTTCATTGACATCTAATTACAGCTACAACCTGACACACAAGCATAAAAATTCTATCTCTGACATTTTTTTCCTCTCATCTTCTACTCTGCCTTGCAAATCTTTTGTTCTATAGCTTGAAATGCTACCTCTATGGGCATATATGCCAAACATGTATCAAGTTTCAACTTCTCTCCTGAACTGCACATTCAATTTCCTGGTTTTAAAATAGATTTCTCTCTGGCATGTTGAACCCAACATGGCCAAAAACAAACTCATGCACCAACTCCCAAGTCTCCTCTTTTTCTTCCTAGGTTCCTCCTATCATTCAGGGTCTCACTGCCTTCAGAGTTAACTAGGCTGAAAACCTCAAGAGTCACTTTTACTGCACCTTCTCTTTCATCATTTGTCTCTGAGGACCTGCAGATTTTACCTCCAAAACACCTCCCATATTTGAACGAACACTTGCCATATCTAGCTTAACCCTTCAGTACTTAGTGTCCAGTCTGTTTTAATTCCTCTTGATCAATATTCCTACCTTTACGTGTCTGTTCTCTTAATCCCACTTTGTAGTATCAAGAGAATAATCATACTACGCCATAGCATTGACTTTTTCTCACTGTACTCAAAGATTTCAACAGTTCTCTAACAAATAAAAACGTCCCAAATCCCTTGAAGGGAGTGGCCAAAGCCTCTTCATCTTCCTCTAACTTACAGTCTTTCACTCTGCAAGCTCCCTTTATCCATCATTCCCTCAGCCTCATATGTCCTCCACCTCACTAGATCCTAAAACATCCAAATTAATAGCTGGATAGTACTTCCACCATGCTGAATTCTACACCAGCATTTTCAGCTGAATTCACCCTCAGCAAGCATGATTCACCTCCACCTCATAGTATGAGACAGCCCTTTATTTATACCATATTACACAAGTTACTGCAGTCTATAAGATGGTATGGTTATTTATAAATCTCTCTATATATAGTTGGCATATCATAAGTGAATGATGAACTCAAAAGATACCATAAAAAAAAAAACTTTGAAAGAAAGTAAGAAGTTGATATAAAATCTGAATGGTTAAAATTTTATATGAGTTAAAAGATTACTAACTGATTAAGGCTTCTGCTCTGCTAAATGTATGCCCTATATTAAACCAAGGCAAGTCTTGGTAGGATTTCTTTAAATTTTTTATCAAAAGTTTTTCCTAGAAGTGGTAAGTAGCAAACTGTGGGATCATTTCATTTATTTAAGCACAAATTCAAAACATAACAGTACTGAACAAAATTACCCAGACACCTAACGTGTTATCCTCTAAGTGTACTAGCACCTATCATTCTGCTAACTCAGAATAACCTTACTGAGAAAAAGAAAATACACAAAGAACAATTCAAATAAACTATATTTCCTATTCCAACAGTCCAAGTACCATGAAATGTTCAAACCCTACAAACACAAACAATAGGCATCTAAAACCTAAGTTTTACTCCACATGCAAAATTTCTCAAAATTATGAGGAATTCAACTTAGAAAAGAACACTTTTTATAAAATAGTTATATATAATCCAAGCAATTTTGACTGACAAACTGTAAAATATATTATGGTCACAGTGAAATTAGAAAGATAGAGAATAAATTATATTCCAAGCTTGACAAATGTTCTAAATGTACTGAGGGTAAAAAGGCAGCAAAAGGCTGTTTGGCATCACTTTTTAAAGGCTTTTAAAACTTTTAGTAATGCAATTTCAAATAAATGACAAGGACAGCAAGACAAAAACGTAGGCAGATATTCAACTTTCTTTGCTCTTTGGCATCAATTAATTATTTTTTAATTTCCTGAACAGCCATATATGCTCAGTACATTTAGTACCTATTAGATAGAAAATTGTTTCTTCCACTATCCATCACCTGGCTAAAATGCTTGTGAAAACCATGCTCAGGGACCTCACATTAATAAATTATCATTCCTACTATACTGATTAACATCATTTCCTTACTCTCACCTCAGCATTTCCAACAAGAGTATATTAACGCTGTTCCTAAAGGCAGTGGCCAGCAGTATTTAGACAGACAAATGTCTGAACAGTGGCCAGAAAAACAAGGTGGTTGTTTTCTACTTCGCTCCCACTGAACTTTGTGTAAGTCTATATTACAGCCCTTTCCATGCTATACATGGCAATTATCCATTTATATACCTGGCTCTGATGCTGGACTCTGAACTCATTGACAGGCCAAATGCAAAGTTATAGCATATCTAGCTTTGCATCCCCAGTAATAAGCACTTAGTAGGAACACAGGCTTTCAATAGATGTCTAAGTGTTTCAAAAACCCCATCTCCGCAATAGCTTTAGAAAAGACTTCACATTTCAGGTGTATTCAAACTTAGACATATAGTCATGAGTCATAGTTCTGTCACTGTATCAAACAGATATCCCACTGACTTGAAAGAGTTTGGGGTCAGCTACTGACTTACACTCCCACACACACAGCTAAGGCCAGAAAATAGGTCTAGGTAGGATGCTTTGGGATAACCTACTATTCTTTTTCTCAGTAAACGTACTATGCCAATTCCACACAACTGATGTTTGGTTACACAACACTTTACATCTTATAAGGAACACAACTGAGCAACTACTCCCTCCTCCTCTCTGTGACTTTGTATAAAAAGACTGACCTCTAAAAACATAACCATTAGTAGGAACTATAATCTCAGTTCACTGTTTTAAATTCTAGAGGCCAGGGAAATGGTGAAACTACACCCTTACTAGACTGTCCCTTATTATCTAAGACTGCTTCATGTCCCCTGTAAAATGAGTTACTTTGTACGTAGTTGAGACAGACTGAACTTAGCTTGTTTATAAAGTGTTCTTATAAAGTTTTCTTCTTTATAATTCTAAGACCTGCCCTTGTTGAAGAGACTTCACAAAGAAAAAGTGCTAACTAAACACTTAACCTTGCCTTTTATATAACTTCTAGTTAGAACTGAAAGTTATGCTTCTCTGTTATTCACAAGCTAAACTCATGCTATTGCAGTTATTTTACAAAACAGTTGGGTAATGTGTCAAGGGATTAACTTTTGGACTAGTAATAAAGTGCCTGATGTAATCACTAGGACAATGTTGATATTATGAACCACTTCCTTCACCAATGACAAAGAAGATAAACACATGTGAGAAATGCTTCTGCATTCTACAATTAAATAAAATGTATTTCCAATTTGTAATTATCAACGTCTTTTCATTACTGTGTGCTAGAATAGCAATAAACATACTGAACTCTTTTATAATGATTTATATAATTTCCCTCCACAAATCCCATTGATTCACTCATAAGTAAACAGAACAATTTTCATCACTAACAAATAATGAAGAAAACAGGGAAAAGTCATTACAACGCACCTATGCCAATACCCACACCTGCATTCCACTATCAGAGACTGGAAATAATAGATTTCCTTGTAAGTCAAATTTCTCAATTGAAGAGACTAAACCCGAACACACAAAAGGGCTAATAAAAAGCTAAATAATAGCAGAAAGTTAGCTATTAAATAACCACCTATTTTACCATAACCAATGGTAAAATAAAAGCAGAAAATACTTGTTATCAGTTATGGACCAAAATTATATGAACATTTTCTAGTGTTTCAAAAATAATGGCTTTATATTAACTTCCTTATATAAAGCTTTTTCATTGGATATTGTAACATTCACAAATGTACAAATTCTGACCACTCAAAGATGGGGCTGAAGAGGGAGAAGCAACTCTCTGGTAGACTCTGACCCATTTTTTGTCCATTCATATAACAGATAAGTTGGAGAAAACCTTGAATTCCTTCTCTTATGCCCAAATAATGATTTAGGAAATGAGAGTGACCTTCAATTGCATACTCTTTTTTTTTGTTTTTGACAAAGAGAGAGACAGAGAGAAGGGGGAGTGCCCAGAGCAGTCTCCATTGTTGACAGCATTAGTTTTCCATATAGTTTCACTTGACAGGTGGGTGTGGGGCTGCACAGGGCAGGAACTGGGCCAGGAGCCTCCCACATAGGCCCTGGCAAGAACTGAACTGGGGGCACACCCCAGCTCAGCATATGGGTTCATTCACATGGGCCAGGGCTGGGATTCGATCCTCAGTCTCCGGGGCTGCACAGTGAGCGCTCAACCCGCTGAGCCATCCCAGCTTCCCCCAATTGCATACTCTTTAGAAAAGCAAAGACAGCTAGTACTGTGCCTGCCAAATATATGCAATTTTTCCAAACCTATACTCCTTGTTCTTAAGTATCCAATACTAAAATCAAAACCTGACCCCAAGCAGCAAGTGGTAACTCTGACACTATGACATCATTCTGTCTAGAGCATATTAATATCACAATTTGAATAAATTGGCAGACACTTAAATAGGTCACAATGAAGCACAAAACTAAAGATACTTATCTAGCAAAAATATTCTGGCTCTGTACTTAGCACCACCAGCTACAGAATGACAGACCTATCATTCATCTATTCATCTGTATTATCAATAAGGATAACTGAAAATAAAGTAAATCTTATCGCCTTCCAGTATTTACTAATCCCACTGACAGTGGGTTTCTGTGACAAATATTTGCACACAGTTACAAACCAAAGTAAAGATGACTGCTACCATGATTTCATGGAGACTTTAGCACATCTTTACAAAGGAGTATTTTTTAATCCTCCATGTCTACAATTATAAAGATATCAAGAGACCTGAATCAAACTTATAATTAGCCTCAAATACCTATGATTTAAAAGTATAAGGTGCTAAAATAGATTTACCAATATGTACAGGACAGTACCACTGCTTCATTACCAATATGTAGAGGACAGTACCTTGCTTCAAGAGCAAGAACTATTAATATTGGTTCTGACATCCAGCTTAATTTCTTGTGAAATTACAGTTCATCTGAAAGCAATATGCAGCAACCACAGAGGTTTCTGATACTCTCAGCCCCACCACCTCCATCATAAATTTTCCTTTCACGATAAACAATGTGCAATCAAAAAGGTTTCCTGTTTCAAAATGGAATAGATGAAAGAAACCGTAACTCTACCATTAACAACAACAAAAAAGTTTCTTAATGAAGATGAATTCTCAAAGACGAAAATGGAAACTCTCAAATACTGCTTCCTCAGTTAAAGACTAATCTGCTTTTTTCCCCCTGTAAATTTTCTCAGCAGCATACACTGTGGTTGTCATGAGTGGTACATCTGAGACTTCTTAAATTACTTGTTTACTCTTGTGTTACCTAACAGAAATACAACTTCATATAAAATAAATAAATAAATAAATAAATAACACTTTACAACTATTCTATGGCCATATACCAACAAAGAGGAGCTAATTCTTTGCATATCTGAGTCATATAGAGGAACTTTGAACCTTGAAGAAGAGTAGGGCAAAAGGTTTTGAAAAGTCTTTACTCTGAATCCAACTTCTAAAAACAAAGTGCATGTAAGAACAATGGTCAATTCAAACCAAAAGACTGTTGCCATAAGAATAATTACTATTAATTAGCAGTATAAATGAAACTGGAAAACCATATCCAGGATGAACAGGGTTCCATATAGGCACAATCAGACAGAACTTACCACTTTGTCCATGAGTTTCCAAGTTTTCTCCACAGTCCTGCGATCAGCTGCTGCTTGCTTAGGGGGTCCAACTGCATCTTGAATAGCATCAATAATACCCAAAATTCGTCCTTTTCGGGGGTTTCCTCCTCGACCACCAGGGTTTCTACCATTCATAGAATTTGCCATCTGAAATTTTAGTTCCTTGGGAGGTAAATTAAAAGAAAAAAAAAAGTTGGTTATGAAAATATTTACACAACAGAAAACTGAATTGGTTAATTTGTACCCCCTGCATCCTCCTCCATCAGTGAGAACAAAACCCAGGGTTCTAGATTCAAGTACCGGTATTCAATAGCATGTGAATTTGTACTCTCAATCTTTACAGACAACCGGTGTAGTAGCAATGACCGAGATTTGATTTTGGACATTATGAGTTAAGGATGCATCCTTCTCACATTTCAAGTAGGGAAGGCTTCATTAATGACCAACTCATAACAACAAAAAAGCTTACATAGGTGTCCTCCAACTAGAGAAGACCACAATGTATTCCCCCTCCCTGCCGTAATCCCAATTCAAAATACTAGAACTAACCCCCCCCCCAAAAAAAAACATTTTTAGGAGCCTCACGCGAAAACTGTACTTTCAGTCTGTTAGATTTCACCAAGTTTCATAAACGTAAAGATTTTTCTACACGAAAATAAGGGGCACGTCTCTTGTTGTCAACAAAGGCTCAGGACTTGGATTTTCCCCCCACTTAAAACCACCAAGTACAGGCACATGAACATGAACACACACATTCTTTAAACCAACGCGACGAAGAGTTATCCCAAGTTAAAAGAGCCAAAGAAACCAACAAACAAAAAGCGCATTTAAAAGGGGGGGGGGTGAGAAATTGACAAGAGCGGGCACAGAAAGGAGAGTTCACTTCTTTAGCTCCTTGCCTCTCATCTCACCCAAAGGGGGTGGGGGGAATCGGTTCAGAGCTTTGTTTCTGGGTGTCCGTGGCCCCGTCCCTGCACAGGCCCCTCCCCTGCCATTCGGGACCTCTGCTGGGGAAAGAAAGTGGATAAAGGACAAAGTATCGCCTCGCGTCACCAGCGTCCGCAGCCCCATCCGTCTAGGGCGCTCCGCATTCAGCTCCCGAGTGGACGCACCTCCCCGGGGTTGTCTGCAATCCCAGCCGCCCGTCTTGCTTTGCTCCCTCTTCCTTCTCTGGGTTCCGGTCTTTAAATACCCCTCTTTAAACTGACTGCAGCCGGCGACAGCAGCTGAAGGCCGGGGCTGTCCCCAATCCCTCTTCGGCCCGCGCCTGGCTGCCCCAGGGCCAGGGCCGGAAAGAAACGTCGAGCCTCCCGGCTGCCCTTCCCTCCTGGCCTCTCGGTGCCGTATCTGTCCAGACACGCGTTTGCGCGAGTCCGACTCTACACGCAGAAGCCCAGGGTGCGTGGGTAACCCTGGCGGGGAGCGTGTGATCGCCGTAAAAGCACGCTCCCGACGTAGGAGCAACCCGGAGCCCAAGCCACCAAGACAGGGAGACGCAACAATTACCGTAGAGACCAATCCACACCCGCTCTCCTCTCCCGCCAGACTCGAGGAGTACGCGGGACGATGCAGCCCAACTAGCTGGAGGAGGAGACCGGTCGCTGGACACCCCACCCCTATAGGCTACACAGGGACACCCAGGCATGGGGCGGGGCCGAGGGCGGGGCCATGCGAGGCTGGGCCAATCCCACACACCTGTGCACTGCCAGACAGCAGGCGGCGCCAATGGGCGGGAGGCGCCCGTCCATCTCGCACTACCACCCGGTCCACATCTTCCACAGTACACATTGGCCCCAAAGGAGGTCCTCTTACAGCACGTCCCAAATGGAAAAGGACTCCCAGGGAAATGAGGGGAATGGACTCATCCAAGAACGAAAGTGGGAAAAGGAAAGGAAATGGAAGGAAGGATGCAAAGCACCAGGGAGCTAACCAATAAGGAGTGGACGGTGGGCGTGAACACTAGGGCTGGAGCCAAAGCCTACTGGAGCTAAAAGGCGGGACTTCCTGCTTTGCTCACTTTCCTCGTCTTTTGTTTCATAGCAACAGAGTAGTGGCTGAGAGGGTGTTGCTTCTCTGCTCTGGGCGTGTCCCAGGCTGGAGAATTTCATCTCCTTAGGGCTGCCAAACTCTCCTACCCAGGACAGCAGCCAAACAGGTCTAAGGCATTGCTTCCTGTTGGTTATCAGGAAGAGCAACAGTCACCCAGCTTCTAAGATGAAGTATAAACCTCACATTGAGTAGACGATCAGTGTTAGAAACCTGATTGCCAACTAAAACTTCCTAAATTTCTGAGTGTTTTCCTTTTACAGTTAATTTTAGAGTGTTTGCAGATCAAATATCAGGCTGAAGAGAAAGCAATAGTTGACAACACCGTCGAAATAGTTTCCACTAATCGTTTGAAGGCCGTTAAAAAAACATGATGGGAATTGCTAATATATGCATTGAGCCCCTTTATTTAGTACAAGATTCTGCATAAGTGACTGACGAGGAAACAGCTTTGATATTTTGTCTGAGTCACTAAAGGTATATTTCTCTCTGTCTTAAAAACAACTTGTCAAAGATTCAGAAATAGCCAAAGTAAAACCAATGAATCACCAAAGTAGTAATTGGTAAAAATTTATTGTGCACACCCCCCAAAACACAGATGGCAAACCAGGAGCTCTCAATCCAAAACATGGAATGAAGCTCAGAGTATACTGTTACAAAGCAGCTTACATAGTGAGAAAGCAGTGTCTTCACAGTGATTGGTAACTAAGCTAAATTGATGACTCAACTGATTTTGTCTGCTCAAGGAACTTTCAAGGCTAGTCTTCCTTTGCTTTTGATTTTAATAGACCTTATTTTATCTGTCATCCTCTCCCAGCATTTGTAAACTCTCCTGTGGCTCCATCCCTATACCCTTAGAAAGACCCATGTGTGGCTAGTCTAACAAGGAAAAAAAAAACCTATTGCGCTGGGACCCTTCTTTCAACAAGATCATAGATTTAACAAATGGCTTCTATTTTCTTCTATTTAACTTCAATTCTATGACAGATGTTACTAATAATTGCTATGCACTGTCATGCTTTGGAATTTTCTTTCCACTACAGTTGGTAGTATTAAACACTGAGCTTTTCAGATGTGATATTGTGTGCCTTTTAAAATATATATATTTCTAATCATTCTCTAAACAGTTAACCTAATAAAATCTTTCTCAGTGATTCTAACCCCTTTCTACCTAAATAACCATTTTAGTACTGTAATGATTACTGTCATAAGATTTACATTTGATTAAAACAAAAAAGAATGTGTATCTTTTCAACTAGTAAGTTGGATAAAATATGGTACAGAAAGTAATTTTGTTTCTATCTATGCAAATAATTAAAGAGTAATTCATTGTTCTTACATTGTTTACCTACAAAAGTCCTGGTCTTTCTGTATCTCCTCCACTCATGCATACCTACTTTTCATAGTAACAATTACTACATTTATTAAGGAAAAACTGCAAATAAGAAAAAAAAACCAAAAAACTTATTGGATCACATTTTAAACATATCCAAAAATATATCTAAACTCTGTATGAAGGTTTTTCAGCATGTAGGTAAACAGTGGCTTAAGGGAATATTATAACTAATGAATACATTATTCATATTCATATATAGATAAATGTAGAATAAGTAAAATACATGTGGCATTCCTTTTATATAAGTTTTACAACTGAAAGAGAGGACTTAATGAGAAACTGGACTGTCTATGCTAGTAAGCATATCATGTTGATACAAATTACACATTTTATGGGGTATGGTAATACATATATGTATGTGTGTATATGTACACACAAACAGAACACACATATACATACACATAATATTAAGAAATTAAAGTTTTATTCTCAACAAGCTATTTTATCAAATCAGTGTAGAGACTAACTTAAATTCTGGTATAAGATGGTTTCCATTTGAGCCCAAACTAGGATGTAGGGTTTGGTTATGTCTAATGAAATGATGAGGCTGTAACCCTCCCTGAAAACTGCAATAGATTCTAAGTTAACTGGCACCTATGGGAATTGGTAGATGCTGCATAAATGTAAGTAGACTCTCCATTAACCAAACTCAAGCAACTGGCACTCTCAAGCAACCAACAAAATCTCAAGCAGCTGGAAAAAAAATGTTTTCCAGTTGCTTGAGAGTGCCAGTCCCTTGAGTTCTAGTTCATAAAGAGTCTACCATATGATTGTGAGTTGACACACATGGGAGAACAAAGAGCTGTTGAGATAAAACCTCATACCCATGAACCTCCAATGGAGACATAAGGGATAGAGCATAATAAAGGACTGTATTCCTAAAGGCCATAAAGAACACAAAGAGATGTTCTCATAGGATACTGTTTATACTCAGAGTATAAGCAGTAGTACATCAAGGTGACAGAGTTAGCTAGAGAAATACTCTCCTCATTTCTACATAGAATAAGTCAATTTCTAACATAGTATGGTTTAGTGTAAAAATAACATCCTTTGGCAGCATGGTGATACACAACTTAGAGTGAACTTGAATATGACATTTTACAGGAGAGAAATGTTCTCCTGGAAGATCCTGACAAGAGAAAAAATAGTGAGACAACTACCTAAAAGTCTTGCAAGCACCACAGCAGCCAGTAGGTGATTCATGTAAACAAACTAATCATAAGCACATGTGAGACCCTTCCCCTTGGACGCCCAGAAAAGACTGGGAGGCTTGGTGACAGGTCTACTAAGAAGATATTTGTTGAATGAATGAATTGACTGTTTTAAGGATATTGCCTAGGATGTATAAGGCTGTCCCTGCTTCTGTGCAATAGAGAATCTACTTTATTCACAATTCCAAGCAAGATGTTACTTTTCCTACAGGATGGTTTTACAATGCTTCTCCTAACACAAAAACAGAATGACATAACACAAAACACCAATCTCCCAGAGAGAATGTGAACACAGATTCACAGGCTAGAGAAATAAGAGCATTATTACCTAATCACATTTCAGTTTAACAAGGAATTTATTCAGTTTAACAAGGAATTTATTCCAAGAGGAATAAATTTCCAACTATCCTTAACAACACATACACGGTGAAGGATGTTGATTTATGGATCCACCAAATATAACCATACTTTGAGTACTAGTTTGGGCTTAACTGAACTTCTTGCTTAACAACAATAGCTACAACAACAATAACAATGACTTAAACAAGATAGAACCTTATCTCTTTCACACATAGAAGTCTTAAAGTAGAAACTACTGGTAAAATGGTGGTCCACAATTTTCTCAAGGTTCTGAGTTTCTAGCTGTCATCTGTATCATCCAATCCATATGAAAATGTACTATGAAACATGAAGAATGCGATGGAGGTACATAGGCATATATATCTGAGACAAAGTAGTAGGCTTATTCCAAATTTTGAAGTATCTATTTTTAACACTTTGGTGTAAATTGGATTACTACCCTTAGAATTACGTTTTGATCCAATATGGCTGTTGGTTCCAGCTATTGCCACTGATTTTCAGGCTAAAATCTAAGAGGAAAAGTGGAAGGGTATATTGAACTTTTTGCTGAGTCAATTCTCCTTAAGCAATTTTCAGAAAACTCCAACAAATATTTTTTCTTATAACTCAAAGCCAGTTAGTTCCATGGCCAAGCTTAGCTGCAAAAATATCTGGAAAATAATGTGCTTTCTATTACAAAAATTAATATAACCAGCTAATAATGTGAGTTTTGTTTCTAAGGAGACAGGGGTAAAAAGATGTTTGGGGAAAAAAACTAGCAAATCCTACCACAAAGATCTTGTTCTTGTTCTAAGAATTAAATTTCTGATTAATAAATCTGTTAATATATGATATAATATATATGTAATGTTATAAATTCTTTAGCAGAAAGTAGTGTCTGCTATTACCATACACACACACATACATACACACACACACGTGCTTAAAGATTATTATAGGTAAGAATATAGAGTAACTTATATACAATTTTCATTATAGTATGTGGGCTCAGTAATCCTGACCAATTCAATATCACAGAATGCAGAATGGGCATATTAAGTAAGCAACTGCCATAATACATTCCATCCTAAAGTCTATACCATATTAAACAGTTACATATGTAAAAATATATATATATTTATTTTTTTAATCAATTCTTTATGAATTTTTCCCAGATAATTATTTATTTGGCAGTGGTTCTTTGTAATGAAAAAACAATTTACACCAAAGTGTTAAAAATAGATACTTCAAAATTTGGAATAAGCCTACTACTTTGTCTCAGATATATATGCCTATGTACCTCCATCGCATTCTTCATGTTTCATAGTACATTTTCATATTCACCTAACATTCTTTAATTCAGAAAAAATAAGAATATTTTTCTTCCCCTTCAATACTTTGTATGAAGAATGCAAAATGTGATAGAATTTGTCTATCACATTTATTATATTAATAAATGTTAATAATTATTATAATGAATTAATTATTATATTAATTTATTATTATAGATAAATAAAATTTATCTATAGTCCTTATGCATTTTGATTATGTCATTAATAAAACATTGAATTATTTTATTTTTCAATTAAACAAAATATAAATTCAGAATTTCAAGTCTGAAGGCTGATCAGGGTACTGATCACATCACTCAGTTTAGTAGATCCTGGATATTGGCAAATTTATCCAGAGTGATTGGAACTATAAAACATAGATATTAAACCTGAATTCACAGGAGATTAATATGTGGTATAAAATTATATAACTATATGAACTATATAACTAATAATCAGACCACTATTAATATAGACCAGTTATATATTCATTTTTCTACAAAACCAAAGTTGAGACCACAAACTTCCAAAATCAATGCATAAATCAGAAGCAAATTACCTATGGAAATAACTCTAATATTAGTAGAGATCTAATATATTCTAAATCTATAGAAAGTCTTCTCCATTGTTTTCCAAGTTCCTCTTTCTCAGCATACAAAAACTACCCTTTCTTGATTGTTTTAGGACTCATCATCTACTAGGCATCAACTTAATTTTGTCAGGTATGACTATACACCAGGGAATACAAAGATGACTAAGCATTAATCACTGTTTTCAAAAAGAAAACAGTCATAATAAGACATCCTTTTAAACTCAAATGGTAAAAGCAGCAATTTCTTTAGGCAAAGAACGTTATGAGAAACTGAGGAAAGGTGCCTAACCCAGGTTGGAAAATGTGCTTGATTACAAAGCCAAGACATAAGAAAAATAAGATTAACAGTTAATTATAATACAAAAAGGATCATTTTAGTCAGAGGACACCTCGGATTGACAATAGATTGGAGAGGAATAAGATTGAAGTCATGGTGGCCAGTTAGGACATCTGAGATAAATGATGATAAGGACCTAAAAATGGGGCCAATAGTACTGACAGTAAAATGTACATGACATATTTGAAAAATACTGGGAAGTATTGGTTTCCAATCCTCTCTGGCCCTTACAATTACAAGGTTCTAGGTTCCACTCCCAGAGATTCTTTTGATTGATCTAGCACAGTTTTAAAGTTGCCCAGGTGAAACTAATTAGCAACTGAGGCTAAGAACCAGGTTAGGTAATTTAGTAGTCACTGATAATTATAGGAATACAAAAAGTACAGAAAATGGAGGAGTCAAGAATAATGATGGTCAATATTCTAGTTTTGATGACTTGGCAAATGATAAACTCAAAACTAGCAATAGAGAATATCAAATGACAGTCTATTTAGGAGAAGGAGAGAAGTAATTTTCTATTTAAAAATTTTTTTAAAAGTACCCTATCAAGTATTCAGAAGGAAATTTTAGTTAGATAATTGAATTATATCATTATAGTTTGGACAGTTCTGACAGGTGAATAATTCCTGAGAGTTAAATCATAAATGGAGATTATACGGGTTAAGAAGAGCATTGAGTTGAGAATTGAACCCTGAGGATCAAATTTCCGAGAAAAGCAGAGAAAAAAGTATCACATAAGTTGAGTGTGGTCTGCTAAAACCAGGGTAGTACATTATTTCCATGGAGCAAACTACAGTTTCAAATGTAGGAGAGAGTCCAATTAAAAACAAAGAGGATTGCAAAACATCCACTGGAGTTAATAATTGAGAGGTCATTGGTGATCTTAATGAGAGCAATGTTAATTGAAAAACAGCTCAAAAAGAATGTGAGATGAGGAACTGAAAAGTATAAATTAGTCCTTTAAAAAATCTGTGTAAAAAATGGCAATGAGAATTTAGACAGTATTTATAGATGAATGCAGAATCTGGTGGAGTTAAGGAGGGCAAGTTTTAGGGAAGGGATAAGAGAAATTTAAGCATGAGTGTTTATATTGAGAGATACATTTAAAAAATATTAAAGGGCATCTTATCCTATAAGAATAGGAAAAGGGAGACCTCTGAGAATAAAAATGAGAGGCATGGAAGTACATAAATAATATATACAAACTAGTATACTTTAATTATAAATACATTTTTAGAGGTGGTGAGAAATTGAGTGTGAGTATGCTTGGTGGTATCCATCTCTATGAGACGAAATAGTAGACAAAATTGTCTTCTCAAGGGAACTTGAGGAAAGTAGTGAAGGTTTCTAATTGAAGAAAGGGAAAAGGATAAGTAAGATAAGAGTGACAATTTCTTTTGAGGGCACAGTGTAGTTTGTGAAGATCATGAATTGGATGGTTGATGCCAAGCTGGAAAGATTTGTAAATTTCTCTAGCTGGGTACTGGGGAAGAAACAATGTAGCTTCAAAACAGCTTTGTGTTTTTGTGAGCAAGTGTTATAAAAATACAAAAATGAACGAAATAAAGGCTTTTGATGAGAGAGTAATTAAGATGATCAACTATAAGGTTCAAAATGAGTCAGGAAGGAAGAGATCATGCAAAGAAAAGAGGGTTACCTTTTTGACATGAAATATTAACATGACAGCCTACAAGGAAAACTATGTTATAATAATTCAACCCTAAAAGAAATGATTCCAGTCAGTCATGAATGTGTGCATGTGCTTGTGTGAAATTTTACATGGCTATATAAGGCATTTTATATCATTAGATAAACTCTTGTGTATAGTCTGTATAGTTATTATAAATATATTTAAGTACTACATTTCTTTACAGCAAATACTCTTTTCCAGTAACCACAGTGAGTAGGAAATAATATATTTTCTCATATTAATAAAATATTTATTTAAAATGTTTGTGGTAATATATTTTTCACAAAATAATGAAATATTTTAAAAAAGAACCTATTAAACTCATTTTACTGTTTGTAAATATATGGGTTGCCCCAGATTACAAAGGAAGTAAAAAACCCAAGAGGGTAATTTGCTTTTTATCCATTTGCATTTTCTAACCACTAACTAACTTTGTGTGTGTGTCCTTTCAAGCTAAGTGAAACAGTAATCCTCTAGAAAAGAAAGTGGTCTTATAAGAAACATAGGACACACCAAAGACAACTTTCTGGACTACCACATGCCCCACTACACGCCATTTGAATCTTTATCTGTGAGTAAAAGATACATATTTACTAGTGGGATTCATTTTCAATAACTGGGTTCTGCTTGTTGAAGAATCAGAAGAAGGATTAATCAAGTCTCACCTCTCTCATTCATCATCTGAAAAATCAACATTGGGATGTCAGGATAACTCAGCAGGTTGAGTGCTTGTCTGGCAACTGCAAGGTCTGGTGATCGAATCCCGTCCCTGGCCCATGCAAACCCTCATGCTGAACTGCAGCGCAGCTGTAACTGCCAGGATCTCGGCAAAGGTTCTCTCCTCCAATGTGGGAGACACCCCCCCCCCAGTTTCGTTCCAGCCCTGGGTGGCCCCACATCCAACTGTGTGGAATGAAACTCTGTCACAATTAATGATGTACAACTATGCAGACTGGTCTGGGACCTCCCCACTTCTCTCTCTCACCTCTAAATGTAAAATAAATTTTAAAAAGTAAAAAGTACCAGGATCAAAGGAAGAGGCTTCAAACCCACTTCAGTTAAGTCCATCACCAAAACTCTTGTTTCTGGCAATTATCAGCATTTCTCAATTTTATCAAACCATGTCATTTCTGAATTAGATTTCCAGTGTTTCAATGAGAGCTGGATGTGGGTACAATGTCTCTCATCTTATCAGTTCAATGGTTTCCCCTTTTAGCACTCTTTTCTCACTTCACAGTGTTGCCCCTACACATTTGTGTGTGAGTACACACACACACACACACACACACACTTCATGTGGGCCATCTGACCAAGATCGCTTCTTTTATCCCATCTCAAGTTTCTAGGACTCAGCTGTCTGTGCTCTTGAATATTAAGTTTGCCCATTTTGTACACAGTGTATTCAGACTGTATTCAAGTTTTACATGCAAGGTCCTATTCTCTTTGTCTCTCTCCTCATTCTTTCTCTCCTTCCCCAACCCCCAATTTTCTGGTTGAAACAGTATGACAAATTTTCTCACACGTAGGTGTATGAGCTCAACATGTTATCTTTTTTCAGATAGTTACATTTACTCCAGGATAATAGATGTCTTCATTGGGTAGTGTTTTGGAAAGTGTCATGTTAGGATAGGGTTGATTGTTTTGGTTATATACACCCCACCACCACCACATCAAACACTTCTCTGGTAAGAAGTCACTTGGTCCACTTATATACAGTCATTTGTTTCCCCCTCTCATGTCTTGTTGAATAGAAGAAAGTGTCTATTTCCAATAGTAAAAGTAAAAATCAGGAAGGCTTTTGTTGCTATTTAATCTTTGGTTAATAAAAAGCAGATATATCTTTTAAATATAAATTTATGACCAGAAAGCAAAGACAAGGGACAGAGACCTCAGTCAGAATATCTATGCAGCTTATATTTTCCATAGTAATGAAAAGGAATAGTGCTATAATCAACAAGACAAGGGATAACAAGTGCTGGAGAGGCTATGAACAAAAAGGTACCCTCATACACTGCTGGTGGGAATGTAAATTGGTATAACCACTGTGGAAGGCAGGGTGGATGTTCCTCAAAAAACTAGAAATGGAATTGCCATATGACCCAGCAATCCCTCTCCTGGGTATCTACCCCCCAAAAACTGAAAACTTTAATTTGCAAAGATACATGTACCCCAATGTTCATCGCAGCACTGTTCACAGTGGCCAAGTTGTGGAATCAACCAAAGTGTCCTCTGATAGATGACTGGATAAAGAAGTTGTGGCACATTTATACAATGGAATACTACTCAGCAATAAGAAAAGATGAAATATAGCAATTTGTGACAACATGGATGGACCTTGAAATCATCTTATTAAGCGAAATAAGTCAGACTGAAAGAATCAAGAAACATATGACCTCACTTATAGGTGGAATATAAAACTGAAAGGAACAAAGAAACAAAGACTCATGGACACAGTCAATAGTTTAGTGGTTACCTGAGGGTAAGGGGGGAGGTGGGTGGGAGAGATGGGTGGTGGGGAGTAGGGAGGGAGAATCAAACATACAGTGATGGAAAGTGAGCTGATTCTGGGTGGTGAGCACATAATGCAATA
>PVKE010025886.1:0-22697 GCA_004027555.1 Craseonycteris thonglongyai | reverse complement strand
CCGCGCAGGCGCCCCGCCCACCGAGCCCGCGCAGGCCTCCCCGCCCACTGAGCCCGCGCAGGAGCTCCGCCCACCGAGCCCCGCGCAGGCGCCCCGCTCACCGAGCCCCGCGCAGGAGCTCCGCCCACCGAGCCCCGCACAGGCGCCCCGCTCACCGAGCCCGCGCAGGAGCTCCGCCCACCGAGCCCCGCGCAGGCGCGGTGGGGGCCGTGCGCCGAGCCTGCGCAGTTGGGGCGATTCCGAGCCTCGGGATCGCTGCCTGCGCTGTTCGTGGATCCCCAGGCGGCCCCCCGCCCCTTCCGCACGTTGACGCCCACCCGGTTCCGTCCGTCGCAGCGGCTATTGGCTGTGAGAGGGATCCGCGAGCCGCGATTGGCTGTCTCTGAACGTCGCTCAAGTGCGCTCCCGGAAGTGGGCGGAACGCTGAGGAGACCCGGGAGCCGCGGGACCGTGAGCTGGGGGCTCGGAGCTCGGCGGGGCCGCGGCGCGGGGCGCGCTCTTCCCTTCCGGTGTCGCCGAGGCGACGCTCCCTCTTGCAGCTCGGCCGCGCTGGCCGCCTGGCGCTGCGGCGCCCGGGACCCCTGACTCCGGCGACTCTCCCCTTGTCTCTCATCCGCTGCGGCCGAGGCCCGGCCCCCGCCGCCCGGCGCGGGAAGCGCTCCGGGAGGCCCGCGGGCTGCCAGGGCGAAGCTGACCCGCCAGGCGGCCTCCTCCCCGAGCTCTGCCCCGCGCTCCCGGGGCCGGGCCCCCAGCGCCGGGTCGCCCGCCCGCCGGCATGGCTCTGCCCTGAGACCCCTGCCCGGGGCGCTTTGTGTTGGGTCGTTGCCATCGCCCGTCCGTCTGATCTCTTCCGCCAGAATTGTGAGTCCTTAGCAGGTTCGGGACCCGGGGACCCCCCTTTCTGCAGTGCTATTCGGGGTTCCTTGCGTGACAGCATATCCTCCCCCGGGGACTCCTGGTGAAGCGTCCCCAGGGCGGCCCTTCTGTCGACCTGCTGGTAGAATTCGCGCTGAGATGGACGGCCTCACCCTCAGAAGCAGCCGTGCGAACAGCTAATGCTGAGCACTAGCGGTGTGTTGTGCAAAGCATTTTATTTCATTTTATTTATTTATTTATTTAAGATTTATTTATTGTTTTTGACAGAGAGATACAGAGACAGAGAGAAGGGGGAGGGCCCAGAGCAGTCTCCATAGTTGCACATCATCGGTTTTTCCACATAGTTTCATTCCACAGGTGGGCGCAGGGCTGCACAGGGCAGGAACTGGGCCAGGGTCTCAGCCTGGTGAGAACTGAACTGGGGGCACTCCCCAGCTCAGCATATGGGTCCACACGGGCCGGGGCCGGGATTCGATCCTCGGTCCCTGGGACTGCAAAGTGAGCACTTAACCCACGGAGCCATCCGGGCTTCCCCCCAAAGCATTTTAATAACTGTTATCTAGTCTCATCCGTCAGGCAACCCAAGGAGACAGGCATAACCGATGCTCCATGGGGAGTCTAAGGTGACCAGATGTTAACATTGGTAAAGTGGGACACCATTGACCGGGGGGGAGGGGGTTCTTGATTAAAAATTGGGTCTATCTCCCACCGTTCCCTAGCTTGTGATGCATTCTCTCCAAAAATCAGAACTTTTTTAAAACGCCGCGGGACAAATTGTTAAAAATCGGGACGTCTGGTCACCTTAGTCTAAGGTCACGTAGCTGGTGAACGTGGGAGCTTTCTAACTAGATCTGTTGTATCGTCCCCCGTTGCGGAGCTGTTAGAATCCCTCTTTACGTTTAAGGAAACGGGTTTAGAGAAGCTCAGCGACGTCCAAAAGTGAAATAACACGTGATAGATTTACATGAACATTCAAAGAGCCCCCCGGTAGGTAATGTGAGCTTTCTAGGGGCTCATCGCTTATTGGAGAAACTGACCAAATGATTCATAAACCATGTTTTGGGTATTGTGGATATAGATACGTTGTCTACCAGGGGTGGGTGGGGGGTCAGACGGGCAGATGTAGGAGGAAAATGGAGCTACATTCCCTGTCTTGAGTTCTGTTTCCATCACTTCCTAACTTTGTGACTTTGGGTAACTTACTTAGCCTTCCTGGGCCCATTTCTCCAGCAGTGAAGTGGCATCATAATGGTACCTAGCTCAATAGGATTCTTATATTAATGAGTTTTTATACAAATAAGATGCTAAGGACACTCATTGACAGTTCCTGTTATTGTCCTAAGCAGAGCAGAATCGTTCAGACAAGAAACTTGAACCCAGGTCTCTGACTTGAGTCCAGGGCCCTCTTCTGCACACAAATTGCCGCATTTGCATTCCTTGCATTCCTCCCCTACAGAGAGAGTGATGATCGGGTAGTCAGTCAGCGCTATAAGGACACAGGAAGAGAAAGAAGACCGGGGACAGGAAAGAAGGGTCCGGGGAGCTTTGCTAAACTGCAAGTCATTCCAGATTCTGAATCGCCAGCCTCCTGGGCCTTTCCCCCACTCTAACAACAGCTATGTAGTACTTAGAATATTTGTGCTCAGCACTGTGCTGGACACAGAGTAGGGACACAAGTGGGTGGAAAACGGTTCCTGCTCAGAAGTAGCTAACATTGTCCAGTTGGGTAAATGAGAATAGGACACATAAAACGACCATGTGTACCATGGATGGCACCAAAACGCCAGGCGTAGAACTGGGAGGCGAGAGTAAGGTGAGGGGCAGGGCAGTATGGGAAGGCTTCCTGGAAAGGGGTCATCTCCTGAGTTTATTGTCTGGAGAGTACAAAGCGTTGCACATGCTGGGAATGAGGAATGAAGATGTTCGGGTCTCCGCCCTGAGCAGTTCCTGGGCTGGGGGAGACACACCCCGTTCTGGGGTAACAAGTGCTGTGGGGACAGGGAGTGGAATGTTCCGGGTATATGTGCCTGGATGAGTTGGGGAAGGGCTTGCTCAGAGGGAGCCATTTGGGCTGGAAGGGCGAGGAGGGGCTGCTTAGGCAGGGCCTGTACACGTGTGTCACAAAGATGGAGCCCCTTCGGTGTTTTATCCAGCTTTCTGCTACCAATACGAGATGCGTCAGCGTGCCTCGCCCTGTGTGCACCCGACATGGCCTCAGCGAGACGCGTTCAGCCTCTCCTGCTCAGATGAAGTCTGCATTTTAGTCCATGAGGGGTTAGGGGCGTGGTGGAGTAAGCCACTGGCTGGCTTAGGTCCAGTAGGCTGTGTGGCACTTGGAACGCCTGGCAGGGGACTTAGGACATGATGCAGGATGAATGAAAGGAGCTTTCTGCAGGCTCTGGGTCAGAAGGAACATGGACTTTGGCGTCAGCCCAGCCTGACCTCACCACACCCCCCATGTGTGGCCGACGTAAACCAGCTAATGACCTCTCTGAGCCTTGGGGCCTTGTCTATAAAACAGGTTAAAAATAGTGCTCATCTCAGGGTGGTTACATGATGTTTAAATGACATAACATAAATGAAGTGCTTAGTGTGGCACAAATGTGGAATTAAAGACAGGGTAGTTACCCTGTTTTGAAGCTGATGATGGTCAGGGGTAGAAGGGTTAAGTTACTTGGCCAGGGTCACGGAGCTAGGTGGATGGAGGAGCCTGGAGTTGAACCCTGGCCCTTCTCGAAGCCATGTCTTCGAACCTGAGCATTGTTCTGTCTCCTGTAGGAATAACTCCTCCTTGGTGGGTTGCTCCAAAGGTTCATGAGAAAATGTCAAAGTTCTTAGTTCTATGCCTGGCATGTGCTCAATAGCGTCAGTTTGTGTTGTCCTGTCCAGAGAACATCAGCCGGCTCCCAGGGTTTGAGAGCTGCTACTCCATCCTTAGTGAGGAGCCCAGGGTTCCTCACGGGTCCCTGGAGCCGGCCGCCTGCTGCCCTGGGGTGGGGTCCCGACAGCTGTGGCCTTCTCCCTCCCCCACTAGGGTGAAGGCCATGCCGCCCTCTGGGAAGGGTCCTCGGAAGGAGAACCTGGGTCTGCAGTGTGAGTGGGGGTCCTGCTCCTTTGTGTGCTCAGCCATGGAGGAGTTCTTCGAGCATGTCACTCAGCACCTGCAGAAGTACCTGCATGGCTCCGTGGAGGACAAGGAGGAAGAGGAGGACCTGCTGGGTGAGGGGGCACAGGGGGCGGCTTACTGTCCTGAGGGTGCTGCTGTCGTTCATGAGAAGCTCATCCGCTGGGGTTTTCACAACGGCCTGCCATCCCCCAGAAGGCAGCTACGGGCGGTACTTGAGTGAATGCTCTTAGCCTCTCTGCATAAATTACATACCTGATTTCAAGCACCATATTGCGCAAGCTGTTGGCAGCCTGCTTTTTCACCCTTGGTAGTGTTTCTCTGTTTTTTACTGTGGTCACCAGTTAGGAATACATTTTATATCAGAACCCTGTGTACACAAAAGTTAAGAGTACTTGAAGCAACATTTGCCTCCATCGAATGCGCCGTGAAGTGTGCGGTCTTAACTCTTTTTCGTTAAAAGAAGAAACGTGGGGCTTGCAGTTCCCCTAGACGGAGCTCCCGGCCGTGCACAGGTCACAGCGCAGTTGGAAAAGCTCTGTCCTCTGCAGGACAGAGGCAGCTCTGCCCCACCCGCAGGTCGTCTCTCAAGTCTGCTCAGTTGAGCCCCCTCCCCTCCGCAGCATACCAGTTACACCCGGTTGCGGTTTCCCCCTCATCCGTGCGGTTGTTTGGTTGATGGTCCCCAGCACGTGGCTCGCGGTGAATGGAGATAAGACCCTGGCGTTTGCCGAGTGGGCTGCTCACGGGGAGCGCGGCCCCTCCCACGCTGCCAGTGCGGAGAGCTCGGCTGTGGCGAGGGGCCGACCCTGGTGTCCACCGCCCCTGCAGAGGACGAGTTCACCTGCTTGTGGCAGGAGTGTGGCTTTTGCTCCCTGGACAACGCCGCCGACCTGGTCCGCCACGTCTACTTCCACTGCTACCACACCAAGCTGAAGCAGTGGGGGCGGCAGGCCCTGCGCAGCCAGGCGGGCCTGGGGCCCTGCATCCTGGACTTCCACAGCCGCAACATCATCCCCGACATCCCGGACCGCTTCCTGTGCCTGTGGGAGCACTGCGAGGTCAGCGGCCGTGCGGGCGGCGGCGAGGAGGCCCCGGGGCGCGAGGGGGCTGCTGGGAGCGCGCCTGCACCTGCGGGTGCCTGCCGCCCCCGCCCGCGTCCTCACCGGCTGCTCCCGGCAGAGCTCCTTCGACAACCCCGAGTGGTTCTACCGGCACGTGGAAGCTCACAGCCTGTGCTGCGAGCACGGCGCCGTCGGCAAGGACGCCCCGGTGGTGCTGTGCGGCTGGAAAGGTAGGCCGCCCTGCGAGCCGCTGCTGGAGAGACGGGGGCGCAGGGGCCGCTCCGCGGGGTGGTGCCTGGAGCCCGTCCGGCCTCCCCTCCCAGGCTGCACCTGCACCTTTAAGGACCACTGCAAGCTGCGCGAGCACCTGCGCAGCCACACGCAGGAGAAGGTGGTGGCCTGCCCCACCTGCGGGGGCATGTTCGCCAACAACACCAAGTTCCTGGACCACATCCGCCGCCAGACCTCCCTGGACCGTAAGCGCGGGGGGCGGGGCGGGGGCGGGGCCCGGCGGGGGCGGGGCCAGGAGGCCCTGCAGCCTGGTCCCTGTGCCTGCAGGGCGCTGTCCCTCAGGGCCGTGGGGCCTGCCAGTCACCTGGGGACCCTCACCGCAGCCCCTGCGAGGAAACGGGCTCAGGCTCGGCCGCTGCCCTGAGGTCACACGGGTGGGAGTGGTGGAGCCCCGCGCGCTGTCCCTGAGCCCCCGCGTGTCCTGGTGGGTCCGCCCTTCGTGCCTCTGCGACCCGGGCCCCGCCTCTGCCCCCCTCGCCCCCCAGAGCAGCGCTTCCAGTGCTCCCACTGCTCCAAGAGGTTCGCCACCGAGCGGCTGCTGCGCGACCACATGCGCAACCACGGTGAGTGGCGCGCCCGCCCGCCCCGCGCGCCCCCGGCTCCGCTGGCCCGTGGTCACCGTCTGCCCTCCTCTGTCGCCAGTGAACCACTACAAGTGTCCCCTGTGTGACATGACCTGCCCCCTGCCGTCCTCCCTCCGCAACCACATGCGCTTCCGCCACAGCGAGGACCGGCCCTTCAAGTGTGACTGCTGTGACTACAGGTAAGGGGACCCAGGGCCAGAGACCGGAGAGCTCGGGCCCCCGGGTCCCCCCGCCCTCCAGTCCCTCCTGACCTGTCCTGGCAGCTGCAAGAACCTGATCGACCTCCGGAAGCACCTGGACACCCACAGCAAGGAGCCCGCCTACAGGTGTGACTTTGAGAGCTGCAGCTTCAGCGCGCGCTCCCTGTGCTCCATCAAGTCCCATTACCGCAAAGTGCACGAGGTGAGGGGCGCAGGGCCGGCGCGGGGGTCGGGGTGCGGAGCTGGGGGCTGGCATGGGGGTTGGGGTGTTGAGCTGGGGGCCGGCGCGGGTATCTGGGGCCCAGGGGAGGGGCTGGCCTCACCTCCTGTCCCCTCCCTCCCCATCAGGGATACTCAGAGCCGAGGTACAAATGTCACGTGTGTGACAAGTGCTTCACGCGCGGCAACAACCTCACCGTGCACCTTCGCAAGAAGCACCAGTTCAAATGGCCCTCGGGGCACCCGCGTTTTCGGTAGGTTTCTGGGCCCCACGCCCACGGCAGCCCTTGAACTTGGCGGTGCTGGGTGCCCGCTGTCCCCAGGAGGCGTGCGCACCCCGTGGACGGTGTCGCAGCAGCACAGGGCCAAGGCCAGTAGGTGGCGCCCGGAGGCCTGCAGCCAGAACCGGGACAGGACCGGGGCTGAGGGTGGATCCCAGCACCCCTAACTGGGTTCATTTCTCTCCCCTCCCCTCGCCTGTTCTGGTGGCTGCATCGCGCTCTCCATTTTCACTAGCGACCCTTTCCTCTTGTCTACATGGTCCCCTGAAGCCTTTTCTCTTCACGGCCCATCCGCCAGTGTCCACGGGCACCTCACACCCCACCCAGGTGGCCCGGGACCTGGGCCGGTCCTGCGGCCCCGCCCCTCCCTGGGCCCCGCCCCAGCAGTGCACGCCCCTTCCTGCGGCCCCGCCCTCCCTGCGGCCCCGCCCCCAGCGGTGCGAGCCCCGCCCTGGGCCCTGCCCCCAGCGGCGCGCCCTTCCCGAGCCCCCCCTCGGTGGCCCCGCCCCCAGCGGTGCACGCCTTTTCCCGCGGCCCCGCCCCCAGCAGTACTTGCCCCTTCCCGCAGCCCCGCCCCAGCCGTGCGCCCCGCCCTCAGGCCCCGCCCCTCCCGCGGCCCCGCCCCCAGCCGTGCGCGTCTCCTCCCCGCAGGTACAAGGAGCACGAGGACGGCTACATGCGGCTGCAGCTGGTCCGCTACGAGAGCGTGGAGCTGACCCAGCAGCTGCTGCGGCAGCCCCAGGAGCCAGCGGACCTGGGCGCGTCCCTGAGCGAGAGCGGCCTGCAGGGCATCGTTCTGGAGCCGGTGCCCGGGCAGCCGGGGCCCGCGGAAGGGGCCGAGGAGGAAGAGGAGGGCAGGGGCGCTGCGGGGCCCGCGCTCTCGGCCGCTCAGGACGCCCCCAGCCCCGTCATCCACGTGGTGAATCAGACCAGCGCCCACGGCCAGCAGGAGATCGTCTGCTACGTGCTGGCGGAGGCCCCCGCGGAGGCCGTCGTGGGGCCGCGAGGCCAGGTGGGCTGACGGCTGCAGAGCCTACCGGCCGCGGCCCCGGGCGTGGGGTCTGCCCCGGGCTGGGGGCCGGTCCCCGCGGGCAGCCCCGCGTCGGATCCCGCAGGAGCGTTCCTGAGAGCCGGCAGCGCACCGGTCCAGCCGCATCGGTCAGCGGACCCGCGGTCCCCGGCCCGCCAGGACCTGCGGAGCTTCGGGTCCTTGAGGAGGGCGCCCCGGAGGGTGCGCTGTTGCAGCGGGGGCTGCTGTCTGGCTTCCCCGGGACCCCCAGACACGCCAGAGCGGCAACCGGCACCCGTTCCCTCTTGGGGTCTCTCAGGCCCAGGGGTGAGGTCCGGGTCCGCGCGGGGCTGCTCCTGCAGCCCTCGGCTCCCGTGGTCCCGGGCCGGGCTGCCGGCACCGGTGTGGAGCAGTTGCGTTAGGCAATAAAGCAACTCTTCGGATGAGCCGAGTTCCTGCTTGTGTTTGGTGACAGCTAACGATGACGAGGTGCAGCCGCCCGGAAGAGCTGAGTAATTAGGCGTGTACCCCTTTGGGCTTGTAGCTGGCGTCTTGCTCCCAGCCCCCCACTTGTCTGGTCAGACTTCTCAGAACATCACGTCTCCCGGGAGGGCCCGGGCGCGGGTCCTCAGATGCAGTAGCAGCGCTCACATTGGATTTGGGGGGCTGACCAGGAAGACAGCTCAGGGGGCTCTCACCTGGGGGCTGTGGGGTTGGGAAGGAAGCTGGAAGGGGGTTTGGAGGCCCTGGGGGAGATGGCAGGTACTGGGGGCCAGGAGCCAGGTTAGAACGTGTGTGTCTGCGTTTTCCTGGGGAAGCGCCTGGTTTTCATCCAGCCCCTGAGGTTGAAGCGTCTGAAATGAGAGCTCCAGGCCTGTGCAGCCACTTTGCAGCCACCCGCGCCCGTCCGGAGGGTCTCTGCTACTCTGGGCAGCACAAGGAAGTAATCTCAGGGGCCCGGATGGGCAGAAAGGGGCCCAGATGGGCAGAAAGGGGCCCAACGAGGATTTCTGGGCCTTTTAATTTTTAAGAGGCCAAAATTCTTACTACAGAAACGAACTAGGAAAGAGAATTCACTAATTCCGTCAGCCATTTGCTGGGGTGTTCCGGTGGCGCAGGCACCGTGGCAGTGCCGAGGATACTACAGTGTTTGTCAAAAACAATTAAAGAATCTTTAAAAAAATTATAAAAAAAAAAAAAAAGATGAAGTAGCGATAACTTGCACACAACCACTTTTTGTAGCCGATTCCAGCATCCCTGGCGCGAATGCAGAAGACAGACCACGGGGTTGACCCACAGCCGTGACCCAACAGCCTTCGGCCGGGCAGGAGGCCTCGGGGACCCGCGCACGGAAGCTTCCAGAGAGCCTTCTGGAAACTGGTGGCAGCAGGGGAACACGGGTCAGGAAGGGGCCTTTCCGAGTCCAGGGTGTGTCCCCAGGGAAGTAGGCAGCTGGGTGGAGCCAGGTCCTTGGAGTAGAAGAGACCAGGGAAGTAAGGTGCTCTGAACGCCTCCTGCAGGGGCCTTTCTGTCCCCCTGCAGACGCACGGGCCCTGTATGAGGAGCAGGGGGCCTGGCCCCAGGGACAAGCTGGCCTGAGGCGCGTTCCCTGTAAAGGGCCCAGCCGGGGGGTCAGGAGCAGGTCAAGTTCTAGGGGGCGGAAGGCGTGTGGGTTCTCCAGGAATAAGGGCCAAGAACCTGGGTGTCGTGAAGCTTTGGAGAACCCTCCCTTTCCTCTTATCAAAAGCAAATGAGGGGAAGCCGGGAGGGCTCAGCGGGTTGAGCACTCACGTTGCAGCCCTGGAGCCCGAGGATCGAATCCCGGCCCCGGCCCGTGTGGACCCACATGCAGAACTGGGGTGTGCCCCCCGTATAGTTCTTGCCGGGGCCTATGTGGGAGGCTCCCCGGCCCAGTTCCTGCCCTGCGCAGCCCTGTGCCCACCTGTGGAGTGAAACTATATGGAAAACTAATGCTGTCAGCTATGGAGACTGCTCTGGGCCCTCCCCCTTCTCTGTGTCTCTCTCTCTCTGTCAAAAACCAATAAAATAAATAAATAAAAAAGCAAACGACACGGGGGAGGCTAGCATAGCTCAGCGGTTGAACACTTGTCTTGCAATCCCGAGGTCCAGGGTTCGATTCCTGGCCCCGGCCGCGCAAGCCCGCTTGCTGACCTGCTTGGTAACCGCTGGGATGGCTCAGCGGTGAAGGTCCTCGCCGCCCATGCGGGAGGCCCCCAGTTCAGTTCCCACCTCCCTGCTTCCTGGGGGGAGAGGGGGCTCCCCATCCTTTATCCCCCATGACCCTCCCGACCCCGGGCTGCACTTTCCCACGTGGCCAGCAGAGGGCCCTCCCGCTGGACAAGCGCTGAAATTCATCCAAAGGGGAGACCCCCGTGGGCGAGGGAGGCTGGCGGCTGAGGGACCCGGGACAGTGGAAGCGGACTGGGTCGGTTCCCAGTTCCTTTTCAGCTCCCACCGGGCGCGGCCACCCGCCGTTTCCCACAGGGTCGTGGGTCTTACCGCTGTTCCTCCCCCAAACGCCTGCCCCCAGCAGCCGGCCTGTTATATATTTATCTATTTATTTATTTATTTATCTATTTGTTTATTTTTGACAGAGAGAGAACTGAACTGGGGGAGCTCCCAGTTCAGCATATGGGTCCACACGGGCCGAGGCTGGGATTCGATCCTCGGTCCCCAGGGCTGCAAAGTGAGCGCTTAACCCACTGAGCCCTCCCGGCTTCCCCAGCCGGCCTGTTAGATCAGCATCGGCCCGAAGCCGGGATGGGATGTTCTGCTTCTGTCCTGCTCCCCGGAACCCAATAGCCATCAGCCCCTTCCTGCCCGGGGTGGGGAGCCTGCCCTGACCGAGGCTCGGTCTTGGTGGCTGGAGGGGGTCTATCTGGGGAAAAGGAGGAGGATCCCTCTGGGCTGAGCTAGAAGGTCCAAGGTGGGAGCCCGGTTTGCTCTGCGGACGATGAGGTCTAGGCTGAGCAATGGAGGTTCTCAGACTCACGCAGATCGTCAAGGCCGCTGCAGCTGCCGGGACTCCGGCCCCACCCCAGGCCGACAGAATCAGAAACTCTGGGAGTGCAGCCCTCCCCACGGTTCTGAGCCCAATGGCTGTGTCCCGGGAGGCAGAGCTGGGTGCTCCAGGGCTCCAGGGCATCAGAGGCCTGTCCTGGCGGCCTTGGGGGGCGTCTCGCACAGCGGGCACTTCTAGAAGGTTGGAGAGGTTTCGAACGAGAAGAGGTCCATTCAGGGGCGTGGAGCTGGGTCTGCTTTCTGAGATCAGAAGGTGACCGTGTTGGGGAATGAGGAAGTTTGACACCGGAGATAGAATCACAATTTAGAGCAGACGTGTCCAACCTGTGGCCCAGAACAGCCTTGAATGTGGCCCAAGACACATTGGTAAACTTTCTTAAAACGTCATGAGATCTTTTGGCGGTTTTGTCTTGTTAGCTCATCCGCTATCGTTAGTGTGAGTGTATGTTACGCGTGACCCGAGACAATGCTTCCCGTGTGGCCCCGGGAAGCCACCAGGTTGGACGCCCCTGATGTAGAGCCACCGAGACTTGGACCCCTGGGTCCACCACCCTCGCTGTGCGGCCACATCCTGGTTCTGAACGCTGCTGAGCCTCAGGTTCTGTGTCTGAAACCTGGGAAGAGAAGGCTGACCCCACAAAGTCGTGAGGACTGGTTAGATAACAGCACACAATTATGTTTTCTGTGTGCAAGTTCTGGGGGTGGGGGAGAGACGCCCCTTCCTCAGTCTCATCTGTGGGCGGGGTGCCTCGCACAGAGTTCGCATTCAGTAAACGTCGGTTCCCTCCTTTGCCAGGGAGACGGGAGATTCTTCTGGGGAAGAAGAAGTAACCTTGAACCCTAGCACGTCTGCCCTGGAGGGTAAGGATGCATGACCTAGTCTTTAGAATTTAAATAAATCATCATGTATTACTAAATATGTGTACTTCAACCTCATAACAACCTGGTGAGGCAGATATAGGGGATTTTTAAAAAAAGATTTATTTTATTCTTTTTGACAGAGACAGAGAGACGGGGGAGGGCCCAGAGCCGTCTCCATAGTTGTACGTCATCCGTTTTCAACACGGTTTTCCACACAGGTGGGCGGGGGCCGTGCAGGCGGGAACTGGGCTGGGGGCCCCCCACATGGAAAACACACCCCAGTTCAGCACATGGGTCCACACGGGCCAGGATTGGGATTTGATCCTCAGTCGCCGGGGCTGCAAAGCAAGTGCTTAACCCGCTGAGCCGTCCCGGCTTCCCCAGGAATTCATGTATGTATTTAGCTATTTATTTATTATCATCCTCATTACACAGATGCGGCTCCAAGAGGTGAAGCGATTTGCTCAAGAGTGCGGAACTAGGAACAGGGCGTGGGAGACCTGCTGAGAAAATGGGGAGGGGGTGTCTTAGAGAATGGGAAGGCCTGTCCCAGGGAAGCCCTTTCCCGGGTGCCTGGCGGGTTCTAGCCTATGGCATTTGGGGGTACTGGCTCTCCACTTGGCCTCCCCAGCAAATCAGCTGGGGGTTTGGCCCCCACTGATGCCGTGGTCCTACCTCAGCTGCATGAACGGTTTGGAGCGTTACCCAGATACGTCTTTACAGCCCCCCAGGGAGGGTTACTCGCAGCCAGGGCTGGGGGCCACTGCCCTGGAGCTCGGGCTGTGAACCCCACGGTGTGGGAAGCAGATGTGAGACTTGGGAGAGCTGGTCTCTGAGGATGGGGAAGCTTGAGGAGTGGGGGGCAGTGTGTTCCCGAGAAAGGGGAGGAAACTGTCCCGAGAGCTGGAAAGTTGTACGTCAGGGAATGGGGCTTGTTAAGACATGGAGGTTGTGTCAGGAGAAGGCAGAGCCGTCCAGACAATGGGGGCGGTTCTAGGAGGCCCTGTAGAAGAACAGACAGAAGCCAGATCTTGAGGGTTCAAGCCCTGCTTTGCTACCAGCTGGATGTGTCCCCTTGTGCACAGTGTGTAACTCCTATGCCTGAGTTTATTTATTTTAAAATGAGATGATAATGTCTGGTCCATAGTAGTTGCTCAATAAACGTTAGGGCATCTTTACAGGAGAGCGTTGGAGGTGTGGGGGAGGAAAAATCTTTACTGTCAAGGTCCTTCTGGCTGCTCTAACAATCAAGTAGACGGGAGACAATTTAGCAGGAGAAAGTGACGGATGAATGACATGTATCTGTATGGGGACCCTGCATTCGTGAGACAGCCAGAGACCCCGCACACTGGAGAGTCGTGTGACATCCTCAGCTAGGGGTGAGGGGCGGCGTGGGGGGCTCCCAGCCGTCACTGCAGAGACGAGCGGGTGTTTGGTGAGAAGCGTGCTCTGCCCTAGGGGTCGGTCAGAAAGCCTCTCTCTGACCATCTGTGACTACGGAAAGGCCCCCCTTTCAAATTCCTCTGCACAGTTAGGTGTGTGTGTTGTGTGGGGGGGGTTCTCATGAGCCCACAGGGTCTTGGTGGCCTTTAGCCCAGAACAGTACCCCAGAGGCACACTTGGGGTGACTTGTTCTGAACCCCAACAGAGGTGAAGGTGGAGGAGAATCAAGGGTCCCCCTGGAGAAGGGAGTGGTGCGATGGGGGCATGGCGTGGGCGAGGGGTGCCCGCAAAGCCCACCTAAGCCTCCGGGTTCCAGGTGCAGCCCAGGGGTCTGTCCTGCAGGGGCCGCCTGGCTGAGGCCACAGGGGTGGTGGCTGCTAGTGACGCGTCAGCCGGGCAGTGGGGACAACCTCAGGGAGGCGGCACCCGCTGGGCTGCTGCGTGACGGGTGGGTGCTCAGGTCACATGTCTCCGAGGACTAAGTGACTGACCCCCTGAGGGCTGGGGCTGGGGCAGCCGGGGAGAGCCGGGAAGCCCAGTGTGGGGTGAGGGACAGGACACACTTGGGGTGCGATGCCCCAGGCGGGGCCCAGCACCCGGCCCTGCACCCGCAGCTGGAGCAGAGGCTGGGCTCTGGGGACCCCCTTCTCGCCGGGGAGCTGCCCAAGGGGTCCCCCAAAGCGGGCGCCCTCCTAGAGACCTGGTCTCCTCGGCCTCTGAGCGGGGTGGGGGGATGGGGCTGAGGGAGCGGGAGGAGGGTGCCGGGGACTCCCCCCTTCACCCCTTCTCTGCAGGTTGGGGGTCCCCCCGGGGAGGCGGCGGGAGGGTGACGGTGGGGAGCTGGCTGACAGCGATGGACTCCGCAGCCCACCCCCCAGGGCACAGCCGGGGGGCCTGTCCCCACGGCCTGCACCCGGGCCCCGCTGCCCAGCCCCCTCCCGGGCCCGCGTCGCCGGCCGACGCCCCTGCGGGCTGCGGGCCCTTTAAGAACCGCGGCGCCGGCGGCGGCGGGACGGTGCGGGGACGCCGTGTGCGCGCCCGGCCCCCCTCCCCACGGCCTCCCGCCCCGCCCCCCGCGCCCGGCCCCGCCCAGGCCCCGCCCCTGCCGCACGGCCCCGCCCAGGCCCCGCCCCTGCCGCACGGGTCCCGCCCAGGCCCCGCCCCCTGCCGCACGGGTCCCGCCCAGGCCCCGCCCCTGCCGCACGGGTCCCGCCCAGGCCCCGCCCAGGCCCGGGCTGCCGGGACGCGGGTACCGCAGCCGGGGCCCCGCGAGCAGGGCCCGGAGTCTCCATCCCCGGCCGGACCGCGCCCGCCGCTCGGCCCACAGCAGCCCGGGCGCCCGTCAAGGTGACAGCGCGCGGGGCTCGGGGGCGCGCAGGGGCTCGGGGGGCTCGGGGGGTTTGGGGCCGCGGGGGTCTCGGGGGCGCGCGAGAGTCTCAGGGGCGCGAGGGCTTCGGGGCCTTGGTGACCGCGCGGGTGGCTTGGGGGCCGCGGGGGTTTGGGGTCGTGGGGGTCTCGGGGGCGCGCGGTCGCGGGGGGCTCGGGGGCCTCGGGGGCGCGCGGGGGGTCTGGGGGCTCGGGGGGCTCCGGGGCTGTGCGCCAGCGGGAAGCGCCCGGGCGCACGGGCCACAGGAGCCGGGGCATCGCAGGCGCGGACGCGGCCAGGCCCCGAGCCTCCACCCGGCGCGCCCCGCACCCGCACCCCGGCCCCCGGGCGCGCCCCGCGACCCCGGCCTCCAGGACCCCGGCCCCGGGGCCTCGGGCGCGAGGAGATGGGCGCCCCCGGGCAGGCGGCGGGGCCCGGCCTGAGCAGCCCCGGTGCCCGCAGGCCGGCGGCGCGATGGCGGAGAAGGCGCTGGAGGCCGGGGCCGCGGCGCTGGAGGCCGGCGCGGAGCCCCCCGTGCTGCCCACGCACCTGAAGAAGGTGGAGAACCACATCACGGAGGCGCAGCGCTTCTCCCACCTCCCCAGGCGCGCGGCCGTGGACCTGGAGTTCGCGGGGCTGACCTACTCGGTGCGGGAGGGGCCCTGCTGGCGCAGACGCGGTAGGAAGCGCCCCCCCCTGGGGCGCGGGGTCACCGGGGTCCCAGCCCCCCACTGCGCACCCCCGGGGGTGGCACCCCGGGCAGATGCCAGGGCCGCCGGCTCCGGACGCCTGTCCCTTCTGGGTGGACGCCGGTGACCTCTGGCGTGGGGGGAGCCCTTTATTTTGGGGTGATTCCTGCCTTTTTGAGCGCTGGCAGGAGAGCCCGGGCTGGGGGGTCCTCTCCAGGTTTAGGGATACGGGCACCCCCTGTAGAGATGCTGTCAGGCCTGCAGCTTCCTCCGAAGCAGGGAGGGGGACAGTTGGGCAAGACCGAGGCCACCCCCTGTTACTCACAAGGAAACTGAGGCGCCGGGGACTTGAGAAACTGACCTGCTGTGTCACACAACCCAGGCGTGTCAGAGCCGGGGCCAGAGACCGGGTTCGCCAGCTCTGGCCGCTGCCCTGTCACCGTAAGGGCATCCAAACCTGCAGGCGCATTTTATGAGTTTTCTGGAGTTGGTTCGTTTTTGGGGGGGTTCCTTGGGGACAAACTGAGGACCTGCCCAGAAGCCAGATCTCAGCAGCCTGAGAGAACGCTCTGCACAAGGGCAGCTCGTACACATTTAGATTAAAGGAGAGCGCGCAGGTGGTGGTGGATGAGGGAGGCCCAGGAAAGCCCAGGCGGAAATCTCAGGAAAACACGCAGGGTAACAGGAGGACACGTAACATTGACCTTAACCAGGGCGGTGACCCGGTAACCCTGAGGACTTCGGCGCCTTTGGTGGGGAAAACGGGATCCCGGGCATTTCCAAGGCGCGTGAACCTGGCCGGGACTCACGGAAGGGGAAGAGCGACCTTTTACGAAACAAGCCCCAGGCCTGGGGCATGACTGTCCACTGTGACCTGCCCAGCTAGGAATTTCTGGTCGCAGCACCCTGTGAGGTCACTTTCGGTCACTGAGTTGTCGGGCCGGCCGTGGGGCCCCCGGAGCCGGGCAGGCTTACCCCACGGCCGTCTCCGCTTCCCGGGTACAGCGTCCCCAGGCCTCCCTGTTCTCCCCGGCAGGATTGGGGGCCAAGCTCTGGGCCCCGAGAACCCCCCGTGTGTCCTGCCCCGGGCGGGCGGCTGGGACAGGTAGTGGAGAAGCTGGGTTTTTTTTTCCCACAGCCTGGGTGTGGGTCAGGGGTGGAGCTGGGACATTGTTCTGTGGGATTTCATCACACACGCTGTCTGCCTTCCCCACCTTCACCCCGGTGAGCGGCCGGAGGCCCCAGGCCTGAGCCATCTTTCCTCTTATTTCCTCGCCGCGTTAAGGAGAAACGAGGATAGAAAAGCCCCGTGGCAAAGGGTCAGCTCATGACACTGGCCCCTGACCTGGGCCTCCCCACCTTCTGACCTTCCAGCCCCCAGCCCTTTGCCCCTTGCTCTGCCCTCTCTCCTCTTCCCTTTCCCTGGAGGGCAGAAGGCAAGGACAGGGGGTCTAGAGGGGCAAAGGGTGTGGGGAGCGGGAGGGCTCTGCCTCTTCCAGGTCAGGATTTGTCCCCAGAATCCCCTAATTATAGGTGACATTTGTCAAAACCCGTTCCTACTAATTACCATCTCACTTGATACTCCTATTACATCCTTGGTAGAAGAGACAACTACCCTTGTTTTATAGATGGGGAAGTGGAGGCCCTGGAAGATTTAAATTGCAGCCAAGAGAGGTACTGACTGAGGCGGGACTAGAACTCAGGCGTCTCTTGGGCCCGAAGGCCCCTTCCCTGCTGAGCAGCAGTCCCGAGGGCTCCTAGCCACTTGTAAGCTGTGTGACCTTGGGCAGGCTGCTTGCCCTCTCTGGGCCTCCTTTCCTCCTCTGTAAACTGGGAGGATCAGAATACCCACTGCCCAGGCTCCTTTCGAAGTTCAGCCGAGACATTAGCTGTGAAAACGCTTCTCGGAAGCCGTGTGTAAGGCGATAGCTGTGCTGGGCATCAGGGTCCGGGTCTAGTGTGTGGCTGCGATTAACCATCACTGCCAGGTCCTTCCCCTGAGAAAGGAACCCCGTCCCGTGAGTGGCTCTGGAGGGCACGTGCTGAAGTCCACCCACGTGTGCGCCTTTCTGGTCGATGGTGCTGATCACTGAGGCAGGGGGCAGGGGCTTCCCCTCTCCCAGTGAGGAACCTGCTGTGTGGCCTTGGGTGAGTCCCTGGTTGTCTCTGGGCCCCAGCTGCCATAACAGCCGCTGAGGCCAAGAGCTTTGTGAACGGTAGAGCACCATCGGGCCGTTGGGGTGGTCAGGACCTTGTGTTACCGGCTGAGCCCTGTGGTCTCTGCCCTCTGACCCCTGCGCTGTGCTGCACACAGCCTCCCAAAGCCCGGAGGGGCCCCGCCCTCCCTCCCGCCCTGGAAACCCCTCATCCTCCAGTGCGCCTCCTCCGTGAAGCCCGCCCTGGTTTCCCCTCCGTCCTCCGCCTCCTGGGGCCCACTGTCTGCACCCTCACGGCGTGTCGTCCATATTCGTGTTGTAACCCGTATCCTCAGATCCCGAGATCTTTCCACCCTTTTTAGAGACGGTGACCTTCTTGAGCGCAGGGACTGTGTCTTCCTCATTTTTTCCTTTTCCGCCCAGTGTCTGGTTTAGAGCTTGGAATGCAGGAAGTTTTAAGAAGCATTTGTCCAGTAGAACTGATGATCACATGTCCCTTTTTAAACGCACTTTATGTGCATTTATCCCGTGGAATCTCTGTCACCGCCCTGTGAGATAGGAACTGTCGTCCTCGTTTGGCCCGGAGCTCAGAGAGGTTAAGCACTTTTCCAGGGTCACACAGCAGGTAAGTGTGGAGCCAGAATCTGAACCTAGATCCACCTGACTCTCCAAGTGGGCGCATCTGCTGCCTCCCCACGGTTGAGGAAAAGGTGAGGTTTCCCTGGGCCACCTTAGGGGTCCGTCAAGCCCCAGGCCAACACTCTGGGGACAGATACGCAGTCGTAGAACAAACAGGTACAACCATCTTGTACAGGCCACACAGTCTGCGAGGTTACACAGATGCGCAGAATGCAGAGCCCGCCCCGCGGAGCTCAGGCTGAGGCCAGGGGAGCGGGCAGGGCCGGCACCGCCGTGACCCACAAGCCGGCATAGGGAGGCGCTGAGCCCGGGCCGGCCAGCCGCTCAGCCTTCCTGGGGGGACAGGAGAGGGGCGGAGTCTTTGGTAGCCTTGACCCCCAGGATCATCCGTGAGCGGTGGGGTTTGCGCATGTCCTTCAGGAAAGCCCTCCTGTGGCACTTGGACATTGGTCACTTCCAGGGGGCAGGAGGAGAGGGTCTGGGCCATTGCTGGGGTTCTGAGGGTCACTCCGCCCCCCTGACAAGTGACCCACGGTCGGTCGTGGCCGCTCAGCAGCCCTCAGCAAGCCCCTCCCCCTCTGCAGGCTATAAGACCCTCCTCAAGTGCCTGTCGGGGAAGTTCTGCCGCCGCGAGCTGATCGGCATCATGGGCCCTTCGGGGGCCGGCAAGTCCACGTTCATGAACATCTTGGCAGGATACAGGTGCGGGTGAGGCTGGGGTGGGCTGCGCGTGGGACCCACAAAGACGGAGCCCCCGGGGGGGGGGAGAACAGACCTTCTGAAGTGGCCTTGACGGCCATCCTCCACCGCCCACCCCGCCACGTGCCCACAGGGAGACAGGCATGAAGGGGCAGATCCTGGTCAACGGGAGGCCGCGGGAACTGAGGACCTTCCGCAAGATGTCCTGCTACATCATGCAGCACGACCTGCTGCTTCCACACCTCACCGTGCTGGAGGCCATGATGGTGAGGGCCGGCCGCCGCCCCGCTGGCTGAGAAGCCGGGCCAGCCCCCCGGGGACCCCCTCTATCTGACCCCCCTACTCTCTGAGCCGCAGGTGTCTGCGAACCTGAAGCTGAGTGAGAAGCAAGAGGTGAAACGGGAGCTGGTGAGTGGAGACGGGACGGAGTTGGGGGGCGGCCGAGGCCGGCACGCTGGGCTTCCGGGGGGGGCGGGGGTGGCCAGGGCAGCGGAAACTCTGAAGCTCACCTGGGCGGCGGGGGGGCGGCCGGGGCAGGTGACAGAGATCCTGACAGCGCTGGGCTTGGTGACCTGCCGCCACACGAGGACAGCCCTGCTCTCCGGGGGGCAGAGGAAGCGCCTGGCCATCGCCCTGGAGCTGGTCAACAACCCTCCCGTCATGTTCTTTGATGAGCCTACCAGGTAGCTGTCCCCCCTCCGGCCCCACCGGGACCCCCCTCTCCTCCCCGCAGCCCCCCAGTCCAGGCTGAAGCCAGAGCCTGCGTTTGCAGCCTCCTGGGGCCAAGAGCAGGGCTCCTCATCCCGGCTGACGCCCCCGGTGGGAACCTGGTGTCCCCCTCTCCTTCCCTCCCCGAGTCCTGCTGATGCCACCACCCAGATTCGCCCTCCCCCACCCCAGTGCCAGGGCTCAGGTTCAGACACCGTCAGCTCCCGTCTGCGTTCCTGCCGCGGCCCCTGGGTCCCTCCCCTCCGTCTCTCCCAGTGGGCTTCCCTCCAGGCTGCAGCCGGGGTGAGCCTCTAAGTCCGATGGCAGTCCCTCTGCCGCCTACGGCCACGCTGACGCCCATCTGCCCTCACGACGGAGTCGGGGCCCCCGCCGCCCCGAACCGGCGTCTACGGCCCCATCTTACCTGGCGCTGTCTCGTATTTTGTGCTCTAAGAGCGACACTGGGCTGATGGTTGTGTCTTAGCCAAGCCACGCGCTTCATGCCCCTCACTCAGCTCAGCACGGCCGTGTCCCCTGCCTGGGCTCTTTCCTCGTCCGACACCCCGCTCTCTCTCACCCCGTGTTGCTACAGAACGCTCCACGTTCTCTCAAACGATGCCTGCGTCTCTCTCTCCCTCGTAAAGGGTGTCCCAAAATCCACGCAAGAAATAATTTTGATAGAAAACACAGGTTTATAATTAAAAATGGTAATTTTCATGGCTCAACCATGAGAAGGCATTGCTCTTTTGTCTTGCGCTCCATTTTTTTTTTTTTAATATTTATTTATTTACTTTTGACAGGGAGAGAGATACAGAGACAGAGAGAGAACTGAACTGGGGGAGCTCCCAGCTCAGCACATGGGTCCGCACGGGCCGGGGCCGGGATTCGATCCTCGGTCCCCGGGGCTGCAAAGTGAGCGCCTAACCCACTGAGCCATCCTGGCCTCCCCTTGCGCTCCATTTTTAATAACCCTGAACGGTCAGCTGTCACGCTGTCTTTTTTTTTTTCGTTGGCAGCACTTTACCGCACACATGATGCAAAATTCAAATCTTGCGTGAATTTTGGGACACCCTCGTATTTATTCATCATTGTAACCCCAAGTGCTGAACCCAACAGCGCACTCACCTGCCTCGCAGGGTCTGCAGGATAGGGGCGTGGCCACGGCGACCCCCTTCCCGCAGCTCCGCCCCCTTCGGAGTAGCTGCCCCACCCCAGACACGCCCCTCTCGGCCCCGCCCACCTGACCTGCCCCTGGTGGGTGGCCTCTCTCTGGACAGTGGCCTGGACAGCGCGTCCTGCTTCCAAGTGGTGTCGCTCATGAAGTCCCTGGCCCAGGGGGGCCGCACCATCATCTGCACCATCCACCAGCCCAGTGCCAAGCTCTTTGAGATGTTCGACAAGGTGAGGGTCCCTGGGAAGGGGGTCCGCGGAGGCCCTGGGGGGCCCGCCCGGCCTCCGGGTCCTCACTCCTCCCTCCCGCTCAGCTCTACATCCTGAGCCAGGGCCAGTGCATCTTCAAGGGCGTGACCACCAACCTGATCCCCTACCTGAAGGGGCTGGGCTTGCACTGCCCCACCTACCACAACCCGGCCGACTTCAGTGAGTGGGGACCGTGGGGCGGCTTGGGCCACACCCACGGGCCTCCGGGGGGCGCGTCACCTGCTGCCCCCGACACCCATGGAGCAGACGGCGTGCCCTTGGGAGGCTGAGCTGAGCCCTCTCCCCTCTGTGCCCTCCAGTCATTGAGGTGGCCTCCGGTGAGTACGGGGACCTGAACCCCATGCTGTTCAGGGCTGTGCAGAACGGGCTGTGCTCCATGGCTGAGAAGGGCGGCCCCGAGAAGAATGAGGTCACCGCGCCCTGCCCCCCGGGTCCTCCGGTGAGTGGGGCAGGGGCGAGGGGACCATGGCGTGCCCCCTTCCCCCCCGCACCCCCGAAGCCTCACAGCCACTGGGTGCTCGGCCTGCTCTTAGCAGCTGTGTGACTTCGGGCGCCTTACTCAACCTCTCTGAGCTCCCCCTGCCCTCCCGCTCATTTGTGCCTTCAGCAAATGCTTACCGAGCCTCGGCAGGGTGTGGCCTCAGTGCCAGCACCGTGCCACCCGGTAAGCAAGACCCACGCTGCCTGTGGCCTCATGGCCAGTGTGGCTGTCACCTCCCACCGGGAGGCAATGCTACTTCCCTCACGGGATCACTGCGGTGACTGAGCTCACTGGGAAACACACTTCATGCTGTGTGATCCTTTTCTTCCTTAAACGAGAGAGTGTGACCCTGAAAAGTCAGAAGCGCCGGGCTGTTGCGAGTGCCAGCATCACTGTTAAATAGAGGCTGTCCCAAAACTCACGCAAGATTTGAATTTTGCGTTGTTTGTGCGGTAATGTGTTGCCAACAACAACAACAAAAGACAGCGTGACAGCTGACTGTTCAGGGTTATTAAAAATGGAGCGCAAGACGAAAGAGCAACGCGTTTTCATTGTTGAGCCATGAAAATTTACCATTTTTAATTATAAACCTGTGTTTTCTATCAAAATTACGTCTTGCGTGAAGTTTGGGACACCCTTTAGTAGCGTGGAACTGGTAGCATAAGGCGATCCCTCCGGCAGGGTGTTTTTCGATGGATTAAGAGGAGAAGTGACTGATCCGATAGCAGTTCCCAGGGTGGGTGTCCTTCACGGGCCTCTGTCTCCCCCTCCCCACCTGGCGCCCCTGTCCTGCGTCTCTGGTCTCGCTCCGATTCACACCTAAGGCCAGACAACTCAGTGGGTGGGGGGACTTGTCCTTCAGTAGGCGGGAGTCCCCCTGCTTGGGGACGAGCTCAGGGTCTTCCCACCCGTGAGGCTGGGGGTGTGTGTGGGGGGCTCACCCTATCTTGTGTCCTCCCCCCAGGACGTGGACCCCATTGAAAGCCACACCTTCGCCACCAGCACCCTCACACAGTTCTGCATCCTCTTCAAGAGAGCCTTCCTGTCCATCCTCAGGGACACGGTGAGGCACCGAGCTGGGGGGCCGGGGGGCTGGCACGGGCCTGGAACTTGGAGGCATAGGACCTGCGCCGCTGGGGGGTGGGGGAATGGGGTCCCTGCCCCAGCACTGCCCCCTTCAGGGCACCCATGGATAGAGTCCCTAGCCGCCCCGGTGCGCCTGGCTCGCCCTGGCCCGCGCCCCACCCCGGTGCGCCTGGCTCGCCACCCCGGTGCGCCTGGCTTGCCCTGGCCGGCGACCCACCCCGGTGCGCCTGCCTCGCCCTGGCCCGCAACCCACCCCGGTGCGCCTGGCTCGCCACCCCAGTGCGCCTGGCTCGCCCTGGCCCGCGCCCCACCCCGGTGCGCCTGGCTCGCCCTGGCCCGCGACCCGCCCCGGTGCGCCTGGCTCGCCACCCCGGTGCGCCTGGCTCGCCCTGGCCCGCGACCCACCCCGGTGCGCCTGCCTCGCCCTGGCCCGCGACCC
>PVKE010025885.1:0-22707 GCA_004027555.1 Craseonycteris thonglongyai | reverse complement strand
TTTGCTTGGAGTATTGTTTTCCATCCTTTTACCCTGAGTCTATGTTTGTCCCTGTGGCTGAGGTGTGTCTCTTGTAGGCAGCATATGGTTGGATTTTGTTTTTTAATCCAGTCTGCTACCCTGTGCCTCTTTATTGGTGAATTCAGTCCATTTACATTCAGGGTGATGATTGATATATGAGGATATCCTGTATCCATTTTTCTTTCCTTTTTATTTTTTATTTTTTGTCCCAACTTTTCTCCATCTATTTTGATTTCTTGGTTCAGGTCGAATAGCCTCCTTCAGTATTTCTTGGAGTGCCAGTTTTGAGCTGGAGAATTTCCTCAGCTTCTGTTTTTCTGAAAAGGCCTTAATTCCTCCTCCATATCTAAAGGTTAATTTTGCTGGATAGTTAATTCTTGGCTGGAAATTTCTCTCTTTTAATAGTTTGAAGATTGGGCTCCACTCCCTCCTGGCTTGCAGAGTTTCTGCTGAGAAGTCTGGTGCTAGCCTGATAGTTTTTCCTTTGAAAGTTATATTTTGTTTTTCCCTGGAAGCCTTGATAATTCTTTCTTTGTCTTTGGTTTTTGTCATCTTCAGAACAATGTGCTTTGGAGAAGATCTGCTAGGGTCTAGGTAGTTAGGGCTTCTGCTTTCCTCTTGGATTTGGGGCTGTAATTCTTTCCACAGGTTAGGAAAATTCTCATCCACTATTTGTGTTAGTAGACTCTGAGAGAATTTCATCTCGCTTCCTTCTGGTCCCCCTATTATTCTATTACTGTTCTTTCTGATGGAGTCAGAGAGTTCTTGTGGGGCTCTTTTATTTCTCTTGATTCTCCTTTCCCTTTCTTTCTCCATCTGTGACATTTCCATGTTTCTATCTTCAATTTCACTCATCCTTTCCTCTAGCTGGTCAGCCCTGTTTCCTATGCTGGTCAGTTCTTTTTTCAGCTCTCCCATGATGCCTTTCATTTCAAGGAGTTCCTTTTGGTTCTACTCTAACTTCTGAATTTTGTTGGTAAAGTAATCATTTTGCTCAGAAAATTTCTTGTTGAGGTCATTTAACTGTGTCTGGGTACTTTGCCATCATTGAGTAAGCTCTCTGAGTGTCTTGAGTATTGCAGCCCTGAATTCTGTTTCACTTAGATTTGATTCCGAGTGTGCAAGGTCCTTTACTAAAGACTGCCCCTGATCTTCTGGAGGGTCTTTGGATTCTGAGGTGTGCATTGTGTTTGATGTGGTTCTTTTTGCTTTACGCATGAGTATGTTTTTCCTCTTGTGGGTTGCCTATCAGCTGGGCTTCTCTTTATTTTTTCTTTTGGGCTCAGTTGTGGGAGGAGGAGGTTTTTGGAGAGGGTTGGGGGAAACAGACAGCTTCTGTGCCCTGGGGCACTTCTTGTTGCTGTCTTAACTCTTAGAAAGTAGGGTAGTGAGGGTGTGGCTGGGTGGGGGGCATGTGAGTAGGAGCTAGGGCAGGCTTGAGACACAATAGCAGATTCCTCTTTTAGCAGGGGGGCTGGTGGCTCAGTGCTGGCGGGGTGCAGGAGCTTGGTCTTTCTCCCCTCTGCTTGTCTGCTTTTCCTTTAATTGCATCTGTGAGCCATGCCCACAGGGCAGCAGTGCGGATGGGCTGGGGCTTGGCAGAGGCTGGGTAGGCCACACGGGAGGGGGCTCAGCCACAACCCGGTCAGCGGTGCACCCAAAGCCAGGTCATCTGTGCAGGCATAGGCACCGTGGCAGCCTGTTCAGTAGCCCAGTCGCATGCACGGGTGTTGGCACCATGGCGGCCCGATCGGCAGCCCAGTCACGCGTGCAGCACCACAGCAGCCTGGTTGGCAGCTTAATTGCGTGAGCAGGTGGCAGCGCCGCAGCGGCCTGGTGGGTAGGGCGCCAAAAGCTGGTCTCAGGGGCTGCGGCGCCAGAGCAACCTGGTGGACGGGCGACGAAAGCCCTGGGCCCACAGGCCCCAGCTCAGCTGTCAGCCACTATAGGCCCATGGATCTGTTGAGACTGCTGGATTTACTCTAAGCACGTCTAATGCAACCATGTCCATTCAATCCCCAGCCCTCACTCCAACAGCCCTGTCTTCAAAAGGCGCTCCCTGACAGTCAATCTCCTCCATAAATCATGGGTGCCGATCTGTTGTGGGCTGAATCCCTGCTCTCACCCCATCTGCGGGGAAGTGCAGCCACCCTGCTCCACAGTCCCTGTTCCATTTTAGGCTCCGTGATCTGATTAGGGCACTGTGTGCTGTCCCTTGAGTTCAAATGTTAAAATGTCCACAGTCTTGGGGGCTTCCACACTCCCTAGGTCTCGGCTTCCAGCCCACCCTCAATCCAGCTCCACTTTGACCATAGTCCCCCAAACCCCCTTTGTTTTTGCCAGGCCCTGCCCGCGCTCCGAGTCCCTATCCCTGAACTGCTGCTTCCCCTTCCCTCTCCCGCTCTCCACTTTTTCCTCTAAACTTTGGGTGTTGTTCTGCATTGTGTGGTTCTCTTAGTTGAGGTTGCTTCTCAGGGTTTCCCCCGTGGATTCCCCTCTGTTCACAGGTCCCTTCCCAGGCAGTTATCAGCATTCTCCTCTCATGCCACCATCTTTTCTCCTCTCTCCTGGCCTGGTTTTCCATCATTATCATGTGTGAAGTCTTTCTCATTCTCTCTTTCTCTTCCCCCATCTTTCTCCCTCTCTCTCTCCCCCCAACCCCTCCTTCCTTTTCTTTCCATCTTCCTATCCTCATAAGTTCTAGATATGAATATTAATAAATAAAATTGTTATTTCTTAGTCCAAAATCACAAACTTGCAAATCCAAGCAACAGGAAACACTTCCAGACTATAATTCATCTTTGATACACTTTCACTCTCTATTATGTGATTCCAAAGACTGTTGAAGAGTAATGTCCTAAGGAAAAAGAGCAGGGAGTTTGAAATGTCATTCACTCTATCCAGCTTTCAGGATTTCCCTGTTGTTGTGCCCTCACTCAATCAAAATACTACTGTTCCCACAAGATACTAACAGGACTCCATATTGTGGGTGTTTTCTCTTGAGCTCCACCTAATTTCTATCCTTTTCAAAACTTGCCTATTTTAAAGCTAACCTCAAGTTTCATTTTAAAGAAAAAAAAATACAGCAGTTAATGCAGATATTGGGAAGCAACCAGATGAGCATGGCATATGGACCTTAGAAGGAGACTCACTACCAGAAAACAAGAAGATAAATGCAGGAGGAATTGCCTCAGAGAAACTTGAACTCAATACTATTTGTGGTCTCAGCGGTATGCTGGTATTCAAGTACTAGTCAGCACTTTGCCACACATCCATCCAGCTGACTATAAATATCCCAGATCAGGGAAAGATGCAGTTTACCTGATAAACTTGGATGACTCAGTGTCTCTACCTCTTGCTATGCTATTTTACCTGTTTTCCAGGTTTCTGTTTGGGCAAAATCATCAGAACTGCCTTGGCTCCACTAAACATTCGACCCTGGCATTCTATCTGGGTTCCTTCCCACACATGTTAACCCTAGGTCTCTAATACTATATCCTATTCACTACCTGGCTTGTCTGTCTTCCCTTCATTTCCATGATGTCAGAATTTTTATGCCTTATGCCAGCATGGATACATGCATCGTCAGTAGGAGAAAGGTTTTCTAGCTAAGTCTTAACTGTGCTCATTGTTTAATTTTCATTTAACTTTTGGTGAACTCTTCCATGCCATACTATGGACTCAATATTCAAAACAGTTCCAAGTTAAAGAGATCTCTTTGGGTACTGACAAGTAATGATACTGGAATTAAGCATATAAAATGATCAGATTGAGGATCCCCACAATGATGGGTTCTGGGGCATGATTTCTACTGAAATGCGATCTCTTACAAATACCTTATGGATTTCCTGATTCACCTGTCACCTGGCCAACCAGGGCCTTTCATATATCTATGACAGTATCTATATAACGCTACTCATTGTTTTAAATTACTTTTAATGTTTGCTCAATATTGAGTTTAAGCTACTTTTAATTATTTCAGTAGTAATTAATTTTGAATTATAAAATTCAACTTTGCATTTATTACTAAGACTTATTTTACTTATCCCTGTGCCAAAAGAATATCTTTGTTTTTTTTAATTCAATGGGGTAAAATATAAATATACATGATTAATGAAAATATTTCTTTCATCATACTGGTCAACCTCTTAGAAACTATCATATCTTTAGAGTACATACTTTGAAAAATCTCTTTGTTTTACAGTTCAAAGTGAATTCGTCACAGAGGATGCCAGCTTAGAGTAGAGGTCAATAAATGCCTCTATTTAAAGACCAAGAAACGCATTAATTATAACAGAATGGTGCAAACCTCCTTACTCTAATTCAGAAACATCTCTCTGTTGGCTCCCACTGGGATACAACATAACGTTATGCATTCATATTTTGGCCCCTACTATTGAAAAGAGGATGATAATAGCCACTGATGTGCTCTAGGCTAAATCTATTAAAAGTTTATTCTAGCAGAAGTGACTTATGATAGATGTAATCAGTAATAATCCACCTTTCACATACAGACATACATATACACATACATATGCAGAGACAGAGAAAAGCTATTCAGAGCTAATGAAATATTAAAATATATATTTAAAATATTTAAATTATCTATTCTCAAGTATAAAATCAGAGGTTGAATGTCAATGAAACCAAATTTTCTTCATAGAAACTAAAATTACTAATGATATTGTTAAAAGATCATAAAAAGTATTGTATTGAAACCCTGAGAATAGCAGAAAGTTTTCTCTCAGGAGACTTAAGTATATTCTGTAGAAAACAAAAAGTCAGAAAAATCACCTTTATAAAAATGAGAAGCTGGAAAACTGGAATGGCTTAGCAGGTTAAGCGCTCGCTTTGCAGCTCCAGAGTTCGAAGATCGAGCCCTGGGCCAGGCACCAGCCTGTGTGGACCCATATGCTGAACTGGAGTGTGGCCCCAGTTTGGTTCTAGCCAGGGCAAGCTTCCCATGTGGGGACATGCCTCCCATGCAGGAGGCCCAGCCCCGTTCACCTGTGTGGAATGAATCTTTGTCAAAAACTAATGACATTCTACTAAGGAGACTGCTATGGGCTCTCCCCCTTCTCTTTCTCTCTGTCTCTCTGTCTCTGTGAAAAACAATACAAAATAAAACTTTTTTAAAAATCTTAAAAAGAAAAGAAAGAGAAGTTTAAGAGATGCAAATAATGATACTTAAAGCACAAATATAAAATTTTTGACCTATACATAGTAGAAATTCTGAGATAAGATGAATGAGTGAGAAATAATTAAAAAGCTAATTGTTAATCAAGGAAAACTCTTGTTCATCTGAACTTGGAGATTGGAAAACAAGAAAAAAGAAAAACCTTCCATGTACAGAGAATGAGTGCAGTTCTTTATAAATTACATGAAAAAATTATTATTTCATGAAATTATTTCTCATTGTTTTCTTACATAAAAGATACCAAAATTTAGGTTCATTTACATCTCTACAATAAAAGCCTATACTTTAAATTGCCATTTAAGTACATCCAAAGTTTCTTTAACTACTGCTTAGTATCAATTCAGTGGCTGTGGTGGGAAAGAGCTATCATCTTCTTCGTTGTCAAGTTCATTGTGAGAAGCTTAAGGATAATGCCTTCATCTACTGCAATCTCTTGATTTCATATTGTTCTCAATTTCCTTATCATGCTTTGTACTTTCACTCTGTTCATGATTTTGCTTCACAGATCCAGGTTCCAAACAGAAATGTTATCTTTAAACTTTTCCAAAAGTAAGTAAAGACATTTAAATAAGATAAAGGAGGACAACTAAATAATACAAGTAGCATTTGAGGACTTTTTTGTGAAAAGGGAACTCACTTTGGTTGGAAATAAAAGGAAGTAAAGTCGTGTTTATGAACAACCATTTAATAAAGCACAATTTCAGCATAAATATGAATTGACTCAATTGATGGAAGTGAGTTTGATTGGTTGGTAATTAAAGTGGGGAAATTAAGCAATATTTTATAAAGTGGTAAATTTTATTTTTTTTAAAGGAACAGCTATATGTACCCCACAAGTTTAGTAAACAGTCGCACAAAACTGCTGCCCACTTTGTTTCATCTAGCATACTAATCTAATACTAATTATATCATAGAATACAAAAACTACCAAATTTTCCAAATATACTCTTTGTACATTTTCCTTTGTCTAAGTAATCTCTCTCTCTTCTCTCTCTCTCTCTCTCTCTCTCTCTCTCTCTCTCTCTCTCTCTCTCTCTCTCTCTCTCAAACACACACACACACACACACACACTATATATATATATATATATGTACATATATATATATATATAAAATAAAGTACATACAGAACTGGAACACTGCTGATTTCTTTGTAAATATATATGACAACAAAAATTCAACTACACATTCCCAAATCTTCAGATAAATGGCATTCCAGTAAAACAACCCATCTCTTACTGGCTAAGATAAACAGGCAAGGAATATCCCAGGACTATGTGACCTTAGTTCAAGAAATCTTGCTCTAAATAATTTTTGTTAAAAAGAATAAGCAATAATTCTAAAACTGAAGGCTAAATGGGAAGATGATTAAAACATCATTGTGTGTTGTTTATGAGTTTAATAATTAAGAAAAACAATGCTGGAGTAAAACTGCTTAAGTTTGAATTTCAGTTCTTGAAATAAACCTGCTCTCATTTTTGACATTGCTCAGTAGAAAGATCTTCAAATATGGTATAAGAAATCAAAAATAACCCTAGTATAATAAAAAGAAAAAATAGAATGTAGACTTCCCAGTTCATCAGAGGAGAAAAACAAGCCCCCACACTGAGTCCAAATAAGAATACAGCAGGAAAGAGAGAGAGAGAGAAACTGGCAAAGCTGAAGAAATCAAAAGCGTGTAAAAAGTAAAGCAGAACAGAATTTCTTCCTCATCCTCATCCCACTCCCTCCACCTTCCCTTCCTGATCCTGAAAATGCCAACTCCCTTCACACTTCTTATTACATCCCTAAGCAAGAGGGGAAAAAAGTAGACATTTGGTATTACAACTAAAATAGAGAAGGAGGCCAGAGTGCTGTTAGCGTAACAATGCACAGGACATCTGCACTGAACTGAGTAATACCTCTGATTGCTTTACAGCTTCCCCTCCCACATAATCCAAAAGGCAGCAACTTCTACAAATCCCAACGCTATCTAAAATAGAAGCAGGTGGAACTGAATAATGGTTGACCTGAGGCTGAGGAGAAAAGTGAGGCCAGTTGTAGCTGGGAGGTGGGAAGAGATAGAGAAGGTTAAAAGAAACAAAGGTTTTGAATTTCCTAGTAACAATGAGAGGGGAAACCTGAATTGAGGGGGCTGGCCTCCCATTTGGGAGTCCCTCAGCCCAGTTCTGGCCCTGCTCAGTGCCCACCCACCTGTGTAGAATAAACTATGTGGAAAACTGATGATGTATAACTATAGAGACTGCTCTGGACCCTCCCCCTTCTCTATGTCTCTCTCTGTCTCTGTCTCTCTCTGTCTCTGTCAAAAACAATAAAATAAACCTTAAGAAAGAAAAAAGATTTGAGTCTGAAGAGCTGGAGGGAAGAGAAGCCATTCCTAAATTCCAAGGACTCTGTGGGTTGGAGTGTCTGACTCAAGACTGAAGTGCTACTTCATGCATTTCTCTGAATCCTGTGAGCGTTTGCTCTGCTAAGAGTGGGGCATTAAATATCCAAAGGTTTCAGCCCTCCTAGCATCTAGTAAAGGTACAAGAGTGTGAAAAGTACACAAACATGAGATTTTCCTAATAAATCAGGCTGTCTCTTTGTAAAGAATATCTTCTTTCACTGACCTACAGGCCTTTAAAGAGAGTTTACCTTCTTAGTAACTATACAGCCCCAATATTAACACATAGTACATTTTCTGACCACTTATTCAAATGTTCAATAATGGTCTTTCGACTCCTCTGAGTAGGGAGTCTTCCAGTAGCCAGGGAAACCAGCTTAGAGAGTCTAGCTCTCTGGGGTTTTAAATGGTCTACACTCTATCTTGAGACTCTTTTTTTGGGTTAGCTTGACCTGTTCTGAATTCCTGACACTTCTTTTCTGTATTTGTGATAAATCCCTGCCCATAAGAACATGGCATTGATGTCTTGATGTTTTTACTTCCCTCCATTTTCATTGTACTCTGTAGTGTCAAGGCCACCAATAAAAAATGCTTCCTTAGGACTGTCTTTGGACCTAATCATAAGACTCTTCATAGAAGGCAATGTCAGTAGTCCATACGAATCTTAGCTTCAAAACTCATATATCCTAGAAACAGCTACCATTTGTTCTAGTTATTAAATCAAATGTTTGTAGATCTATGTTCATTTTAAAAAACTTATTCATCCTGACTAAATGTGATCAGCTATTCTGAATTAGAATCTGAAACAGAAAAAGGATATTAGTGAAAAAGTTGGTGAAAACTGAATGAAGTCTAAAATTCAGTTAAAGTAAAGCATGATTTATCTTTTGACAAGTGTACCATGTTTTATATAAAGTGTTATCTTTAGGGGAAACTGGGTAAGGAGTGCATAGGAACTCTTTTTCCTTTTCAAGATTTATTTTATTGTTTGAGAGAAAGTGAGAGAGAGGGAGAGATGGGACGAGAGAGAGAGAAAGTGCCCGGAAAAGTCTCCATAGTTGTACATCATTAGTTGTGACATAGTTTCATTCCACACAGGTGAATGTGGGGCTGCCCAAGGCAAACTGGAGGCCTTCTGCATGGGAGGCAACAACATTTGTCACCATCCCAGAGGTTACCAGTTGCACACAGTTCAGCATATAGGTTTGCGTGGGCCAGGGCCAGGATTCAATTCCTGGACCTCACAGTTGCAAGGCAAGTGCTAAATCTGATGAGCTATCCCATCACCCCCTCCCCCTAGGAACTCTTTATATTACCTTTGCATTTAATTTTTCTATAAATCTAAAATTATTTTAAATTAAATGTTTATTTTTTTAAGATCTCTTTACTTGACATGTTCAAGAAGTAGGCAATTGGATCCCTGGAGAGTAACTGACAAAAAAAGTTAAAATAAGCCATTGCCTGTAGTTACCAAAAGTCTCTGCAGGCAAGACCACAGCCAGCAGGAGGGGAGCTCCTCAGACAGGCTCTTCTGAGGAAGAACAAGACTGCACTGAAATCTCATGTAGACATTTAATTACATTAATCAATCTGTTTTATTAAATAAATCAACTTTCTTCTAGAAAATAAAGACCTAGAATCTTTGCTTTTAATATTCAAATACTTTTAAAATCAACACAGTAATCCAGAAGAGTAGAAGCTATTCACCAGACTCTGTTCACGAACAGGCTCTCTCCTTGTGACTTCACCTCCACTAACAGGACTCCTAGGCATTGCCAATAGAACAGTAAGACCTAAGCTATTTGTAAAGCAATAAATGTAAATGGGTAAAGTTCTCTCATTAAAACATAGTCATGCTTATTTTGAGATCAGAAACAATAACAAACCAAATACATTTTGTAAGATAAAAAAACAAGCAAAATAACTCACACTCAGGGACACCTGGATAAAAAGACATAAGCTCATACATGAAAAATGTTTCTGTTTTAGAGATATATATAAATGATTTAAAAAGTATTATAAAGTGAGAATTCCAAAGAACTTAACAGTTAAACATCATGATGGACTAGAAATGGGCAGAGAAGCAAAATGGTCAGTGGGAACCGAATCCATAAAATTGCTGGGCTTTGGTCCAAAATCTGACAGTAGCAACAAAGCAAACTAGAAGTTTTGCATAAAACCAGTGCCATATTCACTTTTTAAAGACAGGGTTTGGGTGGGGGTTGTTCAAAGTCTTGAAATGAAGCTTAAAAATAATAAATAATTTAAATATATATATTATTGTAGAATGCTGCCTGGGTTTATAATTCAAATTAGGAAGGCAGAAGACGTAAAACAGCCTCTACACCAAAATCTAATGCCAACCACCTTTCTCTCCCCTATCTACCTTTATTTAGCATTCTCAACATCATTATGGGAAATTAGCATTAAAATAAATTACAAGACCTGGTTCTGAACTGGGAACCAATGAGTTGGATGGAAGTAGCAAAACCACACCTCAAAGAAGGGTAAAGAAAACAAGTAGGAGATAAAACTTTCCACTGAAAATGAATGCACATTCTTCCTCCCAAATAATTAACAATGCACATGTAATGGGCAAAATTCTAAGATGACCCTCAAAATTCTGATCTTTTGGTGTACATGCCCAATGTAATCCTTTCCCCTTCAGAGCATGCTGAACTTGTGAATATGACAAATGGCTTCCTAGGGATTAATCATGTTACATTATATGGCAAAGGTAAAGAGATTTTGCAGATGTAATTAAGGTCTGTAATCAATTGACTTTGAGATAATAAAAATTGAACTTATCCTAGGTGGGTCTAACCTAATTAGAAGTCAGAGATATTTTCTCCTGTTGGCCTTAAAGAAGCAAGCCACCACCTGTTCTACAGCTGCAAGAAAATAAATTATGCTAACAACCACTTAACTTGAGAGACTTCAAGCTTCAGGTGAGGTTTCAGCCTTGGCTGACATCTTAATTGCAACCTGTTAGACCTTGATAAGAGTACTCATCTAAGTTCTGCCTGGACTTCTCTAGAACATGGAAAGCATGAGATAATAAATGGATATTGCTTTAAGCCACTAACTTTGTAGTGATTCATTATACAGGAGTAAAATACTAATTGAAATTCCAGTGCTATGAAAGGCAACCAACAAAATGAATAATTGGTACAGATATTCACTCCAGATGAAAATCCATCTCATTAAAAAAATCTTTTTTTTTAATATATTTTTATTTATTTATTTATTTCTGACATAGAGAGAGAGAGAGAGAGAGAGAGAGAGAGATACAGGGACAGAGAGAGAGAACTGAACTGGGGGAGCTCCCAGTTCAGCACGGGCCAGGGCCGGGACGGTCCCCAGCGCTGCATAGTGAGCACTTAACCCACTGAGCCATCCGGGCTTCCCCTAAAAAAATCTTTAAAAAAATGTTTAAATAAATACCGGTATATTGCAAATATTCAATGAGGAAAAAAAAGGTATTATTTCAATTTTAAAAAGAAAAGAAGAAAAATGAGAAGTGGTAAAAAAATATTAAAAATATAAACTATAGCAATTGGAGTGATAAATGCAATAGAGGGGATGAACTGTATAGTCAAAACAGGAATTAATAAGTAGGAAGACAGTACAGAGAAACTCACTGGAATGCAGAAGACAATCACAGATAATTATAAAAATGTTAAATAAATTAAAACTTAGTTGTGCATTGATAATAAAGGGTTATACTCAAAAACTTTAAATAACATTAATAATATGGTAAAAGTATTTACCAGATAACAAGGTTTTTATAGCCAACAGTAATATAAGATATGAATAAATGTAGATGGCATTCCAACTAATATAAACATTAATCTTAAACCATAGACTAACATACAAAGAGTATCTGGGAATTATATAGCCATGTAACCATTCTTGTTATATTGACAATGGCTGGATTTTTTCTGGACAACCCTTGTATTTCTTGTAATCTGGCAGATTATATAACCAGAAAAAAAAATTCTAGATATAAAACACCAGATATTATACACCAGAAATAGTGTATAAATTTTCAGTTATAAACTCTTTAGTGGCCTAAAGACAATAATAAAATGTCAGACCCTGGTACCAAGTAGAAGGTGGAGTATAAAGACTTAGATAAAATTGTAATAAAGCTACTTACTGTGTGCAATCTACTTAGCCAGCTCTAGCCACTACTCTCGATATGTCCCAGAGGACTTCTCCTTAACCAATGTATTACCAAATGCAATGATGCAGGAAAAGCCAATCTTCTTGAAAATCTCTACGGTAGCTATTCTTCATAGGCTAGCGATGATGGATGCAGATGCCATTATAAAACTGGGCTTCCTGACTTCATTTTCAGATGGAGAAAGACCAGGTGGTGCTGTGCAATCACTAGAGACTTCCTATGTGCAATTACCATAATAAGCCAATGAGCTGGAGCAGTAATCAAAGTCTTTTAACCTAAAATGATCTCTACTGGTAGCTAATTAAGTATGAAGATGCTGAGAAATGAAAACAAAACAAAACAAAACAAAAAAATGGGCGGCCAGTAAATTATCCCTTGACACCTAAAAGTAAAAACGTTTTGTCTAGTGGCAGATACGTCATGTGAGTCATTGTGAGGACAAAAGAGCAGCTATCTGGCTCCTCAATTGAAGTCAGTTCTCAAACCCAGAATCCCTTGATTAGGGGCTTGTGGAAAACTGTGAACATGGCTGGCCATAAGTGTTTACCAAAACTTTTCCTCCAGGCCTTCCCTAGAGGGCCATGTGACCATGCATCAGGGTAACTATGCACTGGAGAAAGGAAAATACTCAGACATTCAGAGGTTAGCAGATAGTACTCTGAACTGATGCTCACCTCAGAGAGCTAAAATGCCACCATGGTGACAGTCAGAGGAGCTTGTGGAGGTTAGGTGATAGAAGGAGTCTTGGAGTGAGTTCATCTCACAGTTGAGCCACTAGGACTACAGATTCACTTTTTGGTTATTTTCCTCTGAAACTGGGGGTGTCTGCACATTGGTTCTGTAACCCATGGTGTAAGAAACCCCTTTTAGTTTCTACCCTATTACTAGAAGCGATAGTGTGTTCCTCAGCATTGTAGAGATTGGTGCTTCCATGAAAGACATGAAAGATGAAAAGTTGATATGTCCCATCATATCCACTTTCACTCCCCTATTTAGCTGCTCCAAAAGCCAGATGTATTTGTATATTCAGGGACACCTATGTAAAATTAATCAGGTTGTGACACCAACTGCAGCTGCTATTCCCAATGTGGTATCGTCACTGGAGCAAATCATCACCGCCCTTGACATCTTTTCTGCAGTCACTGACCCACCCAGAAAAAACATTTTCTTTTCTATACCAGATAATAAAGAATATTAGAAATAATTCATCTTTGCTATTTTACCTCAAGTCTATGTCAGCTCTGGCTCTCAGCCTAGATGGATGTTGATTGCCTTGCTATTCCACAGAATGTCAACCTGGTTCGTTACATTGACAGCACTATGCTAATTAGGCCAGGTGATCAGCAAGTAGCAAGAGAAGATGTTTTTCAAAAGGCACAAATGTGCCAGATGGCAATGAGATAAACCCCTTGAAAGTTCAGAGACCTGCCACATAGATGAAGTTTCTAGCGGAGCGGTGGCCTATGGCAGGCAGGTCAGGAAAAATTGTACTTGGCATGCATATGATGAAGAAAGAGACAAGTGCTTGGTAGACCTATTTTTAGATTTTGGAGAGACTATAATACCTTATAAGGTGTGCCATTACAACTTATTTACAAGGTCATACATAAAGCAAAACAAACAAACAAAAACCTCATAATGTTTTAAGAAAGTTTACAAGTTTGTGTTGCATCGCCCTGATGCATGTGACCCCCAGGCCACACGTTAGACAAGCTTGGTTTAGACAGCAAATCACATGATTTGGAGAATCAGATCACATGGGATCTACTCCTACTGCCTTGGTATTTCTCCCTCAGAAACACCTATGACCTCATAAGCAGTGCCTTACGACTAGTTGATAGAGGAGAAAAAAGCACGGGCTTTTTTGAGGAATAAGTCTGCAAGGTATGTCATCAGCCAAGAGAATATTACCACTTTATTGCAGCCCCACTTAAGGTGTCCTTGAAAGACAGTAATGAAGGGAAATCCTCCCACTTTAAGCAACAACCTGTGCTCTTTTTATTGTAAAAGGAAAGATAGGTATAAGTCTAAACTGATAGTTAATGGCTAATGGATTGCTTAGCTAGTCAGAGACTTTTATAAATGTGAAGATCGACAAGATCGGAGGGAAAGGTCCATAGGTGGACATGGTGGCCATGGAAATGCATTGCTCAGCTCTCCTGCTTCAGAGAGCATAACTGACTGAAGGCTCAAGCTAGTGCTATTCTGGACCTACCACCACATTGCTGTCTGGGCCACACTTTCAATGGACTGCACCAACCCAACAACTTTACATATGAGTTTATGGATGCAGACCCATTCCTGCAGATAAGATTTTTCCAGTGAAGCACTTTGCCTCAAGGACTCACCATCAGCCTGGGCAATCTTTGGTGAAAGTGCATTGCAATGTGAAATACTTCATACACACTGTCCCTTCCTTCTCACTCTCTTTCAGAGATGTCAGAACTTCATTGAAAGCTTTCCCCACTGTCTCTAGTTCCCTCTCCTTTTTTCTTCACTGATATTTCCCCCAGTAAATCTCATACATGTGTGGGGCTACATTTTAATATACAGAGATATCAGGTCATAACCCCTAAAATTTCTAAATGTATCTTATTTGGAAAAGGGTCTTTGCAGTTGTAATTAATTACACATTTGGGTATGAGGGGATTATCCTGGATTACCCATTGGGCCCTAAATGCTATCACAAATGCTACTATGAGAGGCCAAACAAGATTTGGCATAAACACAAGCAGAGGGGAGGATAACGTAAAGACTAGAAGTGAGAGAGCAATTAGATGATACTGGTAATGTTGAGGTTTGGCAGCAACTCTGATAAACTGGAAGAAGCAAATGACATATTCTACCCTAAATCCTCCAGGGAGTGAGGTTCTGCTGACAGCTTGATTTGGGCCCAGTGAAACTGATTTTGGAACTCTGGCTTCCAGAACTTCAAGAGAATAAATGTGTGTTACTTGAAACTACTAAATGCATGCTAATTTGTTAGAACAGCCATAGGAAACTAATGTACATGTCTAATTCTGTCTTGGTGCCTGCTTCTTAGGAACTTGAAGTAACATAAGTGGTGCTACTTGTGGTCTAAGAAAAGAGGCAATAAAGTGGGTTTTGGAGATGAGTTTATTCATTGTCCAGCAGGCTAAGACAATGCCATTCTGAGTTGGTGCACCGGGTGTGGGTAGTTCCTGGCACAAGGCAGCCCATTTGAGGAGGTCATCATGGTGACCCGTAAGGTATTTGGAAGATAAAAAGGGAACACTACCTACAAAGACAGCAGAGTTGACTGGTTACTGATGAACTGTGTTACTAACAAGAAACTGAGTGCTACTAAAAAGCCATTATAAGGCTCAGTGTGAGAGTCATTGGTCAGTTTAATAGCTTACAAAGTGGAAGAAAAGGCAAAGCTGAGCCACAAATTAAAGCTCTGAAAGATGATTAAATACTCAGTCAAGGAAGGTCTGTTGTCCTAAGGTCAGAGCCCTGGGCAGAAAACCATGGGACCCTGACCCATATTTCCCCATGCTGGAAGATGCTACAGAAGCCTCCGCCATGTGAAGCAATGAATACCCTTTCTCAGAAGCTGCCACAATTACTCTCCTGTCACTAGCCCATTGACTAGGGTTAAATTCCGGCATAACTTGCATGGGGCTATGCTGAGCACAACAAAGGAGGAAAGAGACAAGCTGAAAGAACAGCTATCTTCCACCATCAGAAGCCCTGTGAGAACACTGGATTTAGAGGGGGCTTAATCAAATGCGCTGGAATACAAGATTGGATATACAAGGATGTATTGATGTGGGGCACTTTCTCGAGGTATGAGATCTAACAACCTGGCAGAAACCTCAGGAGGTGGGTACATCAGTTGCCAGAGTCACCCTGGAATTAATTCTGAAGAGCTCATGCTGCATGAGGTGATATTGCTTGACTTTCCTGACAAGTAGTAGAATAAAGAATAATAAAGGGACTGAGAAAAGTGGATGTGCTGAAATAAACTTATAAGTTATGGCTGGAATACCCTTCAGAGGACTATGTTCCCCCGGAAGAACAGGACACCAGTAAAGTACCATTCAGCGTGGCCATGAGGGAGGAGTGGTAGCATCACTAAGTTCTATAGCAGCCGTCTCTGCAGGCCAGGGCTAACTGTGGATGAGACAGCCTCAGAGCTGGGTTTGTCAATATCCATGAAGATGAGCTTGCAGGTGATGATGCTTAGCAGCAGAAGCCAGAAGCCAAAATTACCGGAACAACTAGCAGGGCCACAATGGCAACCCAGGAGCTTTGACTTGCATAAGTTGTTATTAGAGCCTGATACCTCTAGGGCAGGGGTGGCGAACCTTTTGGCGATTGTGTGCCAAAGTTTATGAAATAAGAGCATACTCGTTCAACTCGCATGCCAACCCATTGAGTGAGATAGAGGTATCGATTATTTTTATGTTTATAAGAGTATAAACAATAATTTTTTAATGGTATTCACAGCTCCGCGTGCCGAAATAATTGCTCCACGTGCCACTTTGGGCACGCGTGCCATAGGTTCGCCACCCCCGCTCTAGGGGCAAAATAGACATGCAACCAGTGGTGTTGCTACTTAACCGCTACACCAGGGAAAAAGGCAAGAACTAAAAAGCAGGAAGGCGAGGTAGGTCACTCCAACAAAGTCACAATCACTCTCAGTCCTCAAATCTGAGCCAGTTTTCAGGTCCAGAACACATGAACTGAAGAGATAGACTGGGTCAGTCCAACTTTAATTTAAAGAAACGGAGGCACAGGCAAGATGAACGCTTTGCCCAGGATCACACAGCTAGTGTCAAGGAATAAACTCAGGAAAAGATATTTGCAATACTTATGACATGTTAATATGTGAAGGAATCAATAAAGTAGATAAATACTCATACAAAAACAGACAAAGGAATATAAGTGATTAATAAATACATGAAAATTTTAGTAAACAAAGGAATGTAAATTAACACAATGTACTACCATATTAAACTTACTTAAATATTTTAAATAATAATATGCTGAGCTAAAATTCAGGAGTATATAAACTGGTACATTATTTCTGAGGGAGTTTTTACTGTATTCACAAAACACTTAAATTTGGAACATTTTTTGACCTTTAAATAATACACACAGGAATTTATCATACATAAATAATTAGACATGTGAATAAGCGTTTATTTATAAAGATAATAATTGAGGGGAAGCAGGGATGGCTCAGTGGGTTAAGCGCTCACTTTGCAGCCCTGGGGACCAGGGATTGAATCCCGGCCCCGGCCCGTGCGGAACCATATGCTGAGCTGGGAGCCCCCCCAGTTCAGTTCTCTCTCTGTCTCTCTCTCTCTCTCTCTCTCTCTCTCTCTGTCAAAAATAAAAATAAATAAATAAAAATATATATAAAACAGATAATAATTGAGCATAAAATACAACAAGAAAATTATAAAAAATAGCCTTAATGTTTAAAAAAAGATTGTTAAAAGCCTTATGATCTAATCATATAATAGACTAATAGAAGCCATTAAAAATTTTATTATTGAATAATATTCAAATGACATGAAACTGTTCACAAAACATTGTTAACTACGAAATGGTGTTTTCAAAAGGTTTTTATAATGGTATGAAAGGGTTTTTATCCAAGGGATAAGTAAAAAATAATAAAGATTCAAAGAATTACGGGAGCTGGACCTCAGGGATCAACACCCTCTTTTTTTAATGAATCTACTGAAACCCAGGAAAGTAAATATTTTAAAGTAGAAACAAAAGAAATAGACTAATGAAAGTAATTTTTTAATCCAGGAAGAATATGTTTGTGTATATAAAAGAATTATAAACATTTACACCAAAATGTTACTAGCACATATCTATCTGTGATATGAGTACAAGTAAATAATTATTTCATATATCGTTTTCCTCTATTTCCATAATTTTATAATGAACATGTAGGAACAAAGCAGAAATGTGTTCAAAGATATAATATGTGATTAAAAGCCCTGTGTTCCAAAATTCTTCTCAAGATCTGCCTATATATACATGGCTGTTTTCTACTGGACATTCATTAGCATTTGCATAAAACCTTTAAGCTCAAAATTACCTTTGTCAGGATGCAATCTAACTTTTTAAAGCTCTGAAACAACAATCCCTTTGCATGAGTATGGGACTAGATTATATGAACACTGATGATTACATGAGTGAAATTAAATACTAGAATTAATAAAACAGAATAAAATATATGTGATGTATTCAGCTATATACATAATTATTACTTTGCTGGTCAAGAAATTAACCTAAGTTAAAATTAGATCACAGAGGTTCGGTAATTATTACCGGTATTTTTTTTACAGCCAACCTAAATTTCGGATTTCCCTTCTTTGTGTCATATCTATTATGAGCACATTTTCCAGATTTTCCCAGTGTTATTTACTATTTAGTTCTCTTCACCATCAACATTAGTATACTGACCTTACTCACACTGACACCACACTGATACATCAGAAAAGTTGGGACCTGGAGTTACAGCATCTCTGACTCCCACATCAAACCCTGGCATTGGTATTATGTATGTTCACCCCCATCAGTGCATTCCCAGAGCCATCACCACAATATAAATCTTTGAGCAGCTAGTAACTAGACCACCCCTGATGTATCCAGGAGCTCTGGGCAGCACAGGACTTTTAGGCCCTGAGAACTTTGGAGAATGAGGCCATAGCTTATCTAGAGTGCCTGTTCAATAAGTACAGGCAAGTGCGGGTGGTGGGATGAGGTAGAATGAGGAATGATTCTGCTTTTCTGGCATCCAGCAATTTAAAGACTGAGAGGGCAGAAAAGAGATACTTGCATTACAGAACATGAAAGACAGAGGACCTTACTGCTAATGCTGACTCTAGGGAATTCTAAAAGACTATAGTGGTTTTACCTTCAGGGTCAGGTTTAATCCCAATTTAATTCAGAGAGAAAGAGACCACTTGCCAAAAAAATATTTCTAACAATTCCTGCCAAAATTACTTTACATACACAAAGAAAGCCTTTACTCCCCAATGAGAAAAACACAATGAAATACTAATACCAGGAAGAGTTCATCCAGAGAATAAGTTGAAATTGCATACAGATTAATAGAATTATAGGGCTGTATCTTAGAGATCAATTATAGCAACATCCTCATTTTGTGGTGAGTGCACTGAAACCCAGAGAAGCTATATTATAAAGAGTATAAGTAGATTGCATAATAATTCAGTAAATCCCAAAACACTAGCACTAGAAATAAGCTAAAAATTTTAGAAATAGTTCTAAAAGAAAAATAATAAATGCAAATTTTGTGTAGTGATATGTTAATTTAATTGAACCTATAATCATGCAAATGTCATTGAAAAACAAACATTTAGATAACTATAAAATGATAGACCCTCAGTAGATTATTATGGACATTTGGTGCTGTTTGAGATTGATATTATCATATAGTCTAAAGGATTTTAGACAGAGGTCAGAAGTCGTGGGTTGTCTTCCTATTCCACTAACCCACTGTATGGTCCTTGACAAGATAATGAACTTCTTCGGGGATCCTTCAGCCCCCTGGGTGTTAGAGGGAGAACTGAATATGTGATGTGTAAAGCTCAGTTCCATACAATACTGTGAAAATCACACTTTCTGAAAACTTCTTGAGGACTCTTGTCTACAAAGAATAGACTCTCAATACCTTTGGTTTTATCCACTAGGAACCTGTTATGATTCTCACATAAATAAAAATATTAGATAATTCAATCAATAGATCAATGCTATTACTTTTTATTAAAATTGCCTTGATCTTATATAGCAGACATAAATGATGCATAGTGTAAATTTCTGGAACCAACTTAATAAATACTATAGAGTGATAAAATTCTAATAAAAACGATGAAATGTGTGCCACAGAAAAAAACACAGAAACAAAATACAATAATCACTTACCCCATGAATGATGAGTTTATAAATTACAGAAGTGGCCTGATAAAGCCTATGAAAATTTTAGTAACTAAAGATTAAAAATCAAAACCGTTTTTAGTCTCTCTAATTATAACTAAGAGAGGTTTCTAGGCAACCATATCAGGACTTAAAAGACATTTTTTTTTTAAATTATTCCCTTGACCATCTATGACAAAAATACTGTGAAAATGGTTTTCAGACACTTCACATTACATAATCCTAACCTCCCTTTCTCACCCCTTTCTAATAGTCAATGAGACTCAGAACAATGGTTGGTGCAGTACATGTTAAACAATACCACGTACTCCAGAAACAGGAGTGTATAGAATTTAACCTCTGACCCATGGGTTAAGTGTAGGCATGGGAGGAAAGAAATTTTTTATAAGATGATTTGAAAGAAAAAAGTTTAATCTTATACCATTTTTATTCAAGGAATGAGTATTATTCATTAAGATACTCAACCATTTAGGAAAGTAATAATTGAAGAAGTTCTGAGACCTATTTAAAAAATTATTTCAAGTATAAAAAAAGACAATGAATGGGATGCTATCTTTTTTGTTAATTTATCCTGCAATATTATTAAAGTGTCAAGCACATTTATTTCCATCAAACACCTAACCTCCCTGAAGGGGTGACACACTCCCAGACATTTATCAAGAAATAGTTCAAGCCTTTTGAGCCACCTCTTTGTGCTCATGGCCCACCTTCCATCTTTTGGAAGTGTACTTTCTCTACTTTTCCTTTGAAAACATTTCTCTTTCACTTTTGTAAAAAAAATAAAAAGAGAAAAGAAAAGAAAAAAGAAAGAAAGAGTTCAAAATTTTCAACTCTCTTTATGGTTTCAGGTAAAGGCTCTAACATTGATTTTTGTGTATAACTCTGATTGATTTCAATGGGAGTCCTGCACACAATTCAGTAGTATAAAATGATACCTCACCTAGAAGTCTATGCCTGTCCTGTAGAGATTTGGTATAGTTTCTAATTCCCTACTTTTTATTTTCCAAATCACTTGCTCAGATCTTCAGAGCTTTCTGCTTATCTTTTCTAACATCTTAATAACATCTTAAAGCATAAAGGTCAAAACTTGAATAAACTTTTTTTAGTTTAAGCTTAATTTAATATTAAACACATAGTCATTACAGCCTAAGGTCCTTATAAGGTCCAAACACTGTTACTTGCACTAACTTTCCAAAAGAAAAACTATAAATTTTAACAATCTTAAGATTATTATGGAAATTTGATGCTGTTTAAGATTAATATTGAGAAATAGTCCAAAGTCTTACATTATACTATACCATAGTGAGAACAAGTAGTTGTATACTTTTATTTTGTTGCCAATAGGGATAAATACGATTTGTTCACTAGAATTTTTATTTAGGAAAAGTTCTACTTCAAATAAAATATGTAAATTAATGTTACTTGTGCAGTAAGGGAAATTTAATATCCCATTTATCAAGACTCTTTGAAGTAGAAGTTTCAGAGTCAGTCATGAGTGGAATTCTGCCTTCCCTGCTCATATTTCAGTCATATACCTGGACGATATCAGAGTTTTGTTTTCAAGGAGGTAGTAAGATAGACAGGGGACAGCCAGTCAGTAGTGTTGATTGGTAGAACTCCTTGCTCTACCACAACTAAGCCCACATTATGATGTATATCATGTGACTTACTCTTGTGTGACACATATATACACAAAGTTCCTGATAGGCACTCAGCTTATGTTTTCTCCAATCAAGGACCCCATTTTTAAATAAGGCACCATAGTCAGAGATGTTGAGAGGACTTATGGAATACCTCAACAATAATGAATTATCTTCACATTATCATTAACCATGGAATTCATAATATGTATTTTATTTAACTATGTTTTCATTTACATGAATGTCAATGGTATAGGCTGAAATATTCAATACACTTGCAATGAATGTGTCATACACTGTATGGTATATATATTATACCTTAATAAAGCAGCATCCTCCACCCTCAAGAAAGATAATGCAGATTCTTCATTGGTGTTCTCTCTTTGGAGTACTTGCCTTTGGAGCCAGCTATCATATTATGAGAAAGTCCAGGACTGATAGACTATGTATAGCTGTTCCAACCACAGCCCCAGCTAGGCTTAGCTGATAGTCAGCACCAACTGCCAGCACCAGAGTGAGAACGCCTCCAGATGCTTCCAGCCACAACTGCGGTCTCAGACATCATACAGCACAAACAAGTCATCCTGTTGTGCCCTATCTCAATTCCTTGAACTCCAGAAACCATGACAGAAAGAATTGATTGTTGCTTTAAGCCACAAAATTTTAGAGTAATTCGTTACATCAGTAGATAACTATTATTGAGACTATTTAAGTCACAACACAAATGAATGTAAAAGAATGACTACGGCAAGTTGTAAAATAAAAAGGTATCTGGAGCAGAGGAAGTATATGATTGGGAGATGAATTTATTTCTCACAATAAATCCCAAATATTCAGGGAGTTAAGAAGGGTTTATAGCTACAATACGCTAAGTGAGTAGTCACAGACTAGAATCAACCATAAAATGATTTCATTAGAGCGTATAGTAAGGTAGTCATGAGCATGGATTTATTAGATGAATCTTCTAGGTTAAGTTGATAGTCCCACTCTGTCACAATTAGCTATGTAACCAGGAACCTTTCTGAGCCTGTTTTCTTATATAAAAATGGATGTTTGGGAGGATAAAATAAGATGATGCATGTTAAAAAGTTCACATAGGACCTGGCTCAATAAATGTTGGTTATTTTTGTTACTATTATGAAATACTTGGGGTGCCACCAATAGCAGGATCCCAAGTTATCTCTACCTATAAAACTGCCATTTAACCCATGGATTTTAGAGACATGGAAACAGTAAGTCCTTTGAAGTTTTTCTTGTGGACATATTATTAGTGAAGTTCAAGAATCTTTTTTTTTTTCTTTCATATTTTCTGATTTCTTTTTTTTTTTTTTTT